>MCJB01002978.1:0-16411 GCA_002018475.1 Nicotiana obtusifolia
GGTAAGAAAGCAACTTGACTCTCCAAATAGTAATGTTTTGCCACATAAAGTGAAAGTAATATTTTTTTGCATTGGGTAGACTCTCTCCCCTTTATTGCATCCTCCATTTTGCACATATTCATTCTTCCACCTCCAAACCCCTAAAATTTCATGTCCCTCCCCTCCTACAGGTCTTTAATTTTGTACTTATATATCACAAAGATCTGAAAGAAAAAGAAAACTAGTTTTAAAAAAAAAAAAAAGCAGTTGTGTTGGGTTGAGGACGGCAGTTGATTCATATGAAGAAGAAAATTGAGTCAAATGATAGTTGAAGAGAACAGAGTTAAGATGGTAAACACAAACCAACTCAGATAGAAGATCCAACAAAAATAATCACATTAAAAGATACAGAGGAATCGTTTCAAGTGGAGACAAAAAAAACATTAGGTTATTTTTTCTTATAAAACGAGAAGTAGAAGGACGGATGACTCGTTATCTAAAGGAAAATGAACATAAGCCTAAGTTGGACTAGCTAAAAAACTATAATCAAAACAGAGCTAAACAAACTAGAACAACATGCTATGTGACAAATTTTTGACACCATGAGATGTTCTAACATTGGACATACAGGTAATCTCTCTAGCTATAACCTCCCAATTCCTAGATTTCTTTCCAAAGATCCTCTAGTTTGTCTCCATCCAAATGGCATAGACACACTCTACATAGACACTTTTGAAGATGTGAGCTTGTTGAGTCCTCCTTTTGGCATTTTTGTATAGGGTAAAATATGTTTATATTAAATTTTCGCATGAGGAAGTGACACGTGGAGCCGAAGACGGAAGATAGTTGAATCCGAAGGCAATGATCCCGTTTGCTACCGGAGAGAATTATACCCACAAAGATAAAATAAATACATGCAACCCAGCAGAATTTAACGAGAAATATTCTATAGCAATAAATACACAGCCCGTTACAAGGAATATTGCGTTCACTGCCTGCCGTTACATATTTTTCAATGGCCCTCATAATTGACATTAAAGAGGGGCTTGATTCTAGGACCTTGTTCCCTAGGTGCAGCTATAAATAGTGAACTACATTATCATTGTAAAGGACACGTATTTTCTGGCATACATACATACGCTACATTCTATTCAAAGCTCACTATAATTTTATCTTCTTGTTTATTGAGTTCATTGTTGTTGTGCCCAGAAGCCTTGCTCCCGAAATTACCATTTCTGCTATTTTATCTCAATCTTAAGGCTAAGTATCATATTTTTATCCAATCCATCTATTATTTCAGGATCAAATTAATTCACTTGCCTATAAATCACGTATAAATTTAACTATACCATTTTATAGGTAAACAATTTGACGCCCACCGTGGGGCTTAGATAGTTGTGTAATTAATTTGGTCCTCGCCTATTTTACTAATAGGTTTGATTATTTGTTCTTAGCAAAAAATCATAGAAAATGACAGATAATGGTGTTAACAACACACACAATCTTGAGGCCCATGGAAATCAGCTTCGGCACGAGGATTTAATTAGTGATACCCACAGTGAGGGGAATGAGGCCACTCCGGTCCACGGAAGGTGTACCCACGACATGTTCGAGAGGCGACTCCTGATGATGCTGAAGAAGAGCACGTCGTCGAAGCGGTAAGGGTGTTGCAGGAACAACATGAAGCCATTTTTGGCCATCTCACACGGCAGGATAAGGTTATGACATAACTGAAGCAGGCGTTATCGGGTGGTTCCAATAACGCGAATGGACGAGGTCCAGTTCCTCTCGGTGCTCCCGCAAATCAAACAACGCAAAGGGTCGACAACAACATCCTGAAGGGCCAGGTCGGCTTCGATCAAACCGGGGGAAACAGTTCTGGTTGAAACAACGAGAGCGATCCCCTCAAAAACGAACTCTTGCGGTTTATGAGGGAAGTGAACACCCGCATGGACCAAATCCCGAACGCGCCACCAGTGTTGAAAAGGCCGGACTCAAAGAAGTACACTCAATTGCCGTACAAATCAAGAGCGGCACCAGAATTGATCCCAAAGCGGTTTAAAATGCTAGACATGTCGAAATATGATGGGACTTCAGATCCTCAGGAGCATATCACCACTTATACAACGGCGGTGAAGGGGAACGATTTAGCTCTCTATTAGAGCAAATCAGTTTTGCTGAAGAAATTCGGAGAGACTCTCACGAAGGGAGCCTTGACGTGGTATTCGGTTTTGCCCAAGCATTCCTTAGACTCCTTCGAGATGCTCGCGGATTCTTTCATTAAGGCCCATGCTAGAGTCAGAAAGGTACATGCCTGAAAGGCTGATATATCAGGATTGCACAAGGAGAGTCTGAGTTGCTGCAGGAATTTGTAACCCAGTTCTAGAATGAAAGGATGTTACTCCCGGCCGTTCAGAATGAATGGGTGGCTAAAGCATTCACCAAGGGTTTGAACCCGAGAAGTTCTGATGCTTCCCGAAAGTGGAAAGAAAGCTTGCTCGTGTTAAAGCGACAACTTGGGCAGATGTTCACAAACCGTACGTGTCAACGATAAGGATCAAGGACGATCAGTTCAGTTTCCCGATGCCGGTTAAAGGTCGAGAGAAGAATAACGAGAAATCAAAAGACGATTTCGACACAGATTGACGATCTTCAATAAAATCGGTTCTTGCCCTATGAACGAGCCCAAGGATGCGGGAGAGGCTCTCAGGCAGCGGACATGTTCGATAGAAGAACCGATTACAGCCGGAATAACAGGTCATTACAGGACAAGGAAATGTTAGGTTCTCAAGATCCTTCCTACCCCAAACTTTCAGAATACAACTTCAACGTCAGTGTAGTAGAGTTAGTATCGGCTATGAGGAACATTAAAGAAGCACGGTTCCCAAAGACGATGAGATCCGATCACAGCAAGAGGGATCCTAATTTGTAGTGCGAATACCACAGGACGAACGATCGCCGGACTGGGGACTGCCAACATCTGTGCGAAGAGGTTACGACACTGCTGAAAAATGGTCATCTCACGGAATTCTTAAGTGATCGGGCTGAAAACAATTAAGGTCGCAATCGTGATAACACAGAGCGCTCAAAAGCAGGAGAATTTCCCCCGTGCCTGACGATCAACAATATTTTCGGGGGAAACAAGGCGAAAAAGACGACTTTGTCAGCAACCCACACCAAGAGACTCTGTAAAGTCGCTAAAGAAGACATCACTTTCACCGAGGATGATGCATATGGATTGTTGCTACCGCACAACGATGCATTGGTAATCTCTCTAAATGTATTAGATTTTACAATTAAGCATTGGTCAAAATTTTCTAAATAAATGTTTTGACCCACCCTGCCCCGTTTAGGTATTGCCCTTCCCTGTTTAAAATTTTCTAAAAAAGTATTTTGACCAGTCCTGTTCTGCCTTGCCCCGTTTAAGTATTGCCCTGCCCTATTTAAAATTTTCTAAAAAAATGTTTTGATGTTCCCTGCTCTGCCCTGCCCCGTTTAAGCATTGCCCTGCCTTGCCCCATTAAGGCTCTCCTCTGCCCTGCCCCATTGCCATCCCTACATTAGAATACTTTTGAGTCGAGCAAGTTACAGTTCACCCCGTTTTGTACTTTTATCTCATATACGAGTCGCATATATAGTTGCCATCGGCAAATAAGAAACTACTGGAGTAAAAGCAAATGCAGGCATTCCAGTAGAGAATGAACGCAATTCCCAGTGATTTCACATAAGATTACCTTTGCATAGAAGTCGTGGAAACACCAGTGGGCTTTTTCATCATATTGACTGTTTAATGTTGGCTTTTTTTTGACCTGTTTGCATTTGTTGGCACGAACACCACAACAATTCTTGAACCAGTTTGAGTCCTTTTAGAAGTTCAATAATGGGATTTCGAATAAAATTAAGCCAATGATATCAACATAGTCAAATTTGGTGGTGCAAAACACATATACAAACAAATGATCATTTTATTCAATGACTACTCCAAAGCAACAAAACCATTCGTTTGAATTAGGAAGTACAACGGTTTATCTTCTACTGATGTCTCCTATGATCAGAAGGCCACGAGTGCAATGAGTATGCTGCTCTGAAGTCGCATCTAGGTGGATGCTACACAAAGATGAAGAGATTACACCGAAGAATATCAGAAGAATAAAGGTCACTGCAAAAGCTACAACTAAGCATGAGTAATTGGTGAAATTCAATGGTAAAGCAAGTAAATCTCCAAATGCCAGAAAGTTTTATCAAAGAATAATGTTAAGCTAAATTCTTGGTTGAGAAGTATGGCAATGCAATATGTAGAACAATTAGAGTACTGTAAAGTTATGTAGCATCAGTCCTCATTAGTAATCACAGGCATAAACCATGATCTATAAAATTCTGAGTGCTACTTCGTGGAGGTGCTTTGTGAAGGATAGATCAAAGTCATGAAAATTCTATACACTCCATATGGGGCTTAAGAATGCTAAAAATACTAAATGATCAGACTGGAACTTTTATATGCAAGCCAGAAGTTAACTAATGGAGTAATTGTTTTCATATTATAAGCAACGGAGAGGTGCAAAAGCATTGGAAAGAGTTGGTTTCTTCTTGCACATGCAACATAATTAAGAAACCACCTAATTTACCTTAGTCTTTCTTTGGGATATCAACTTTAAGCCTTTCATCATCTCCTGTGAGTTCTACTTCTTCTTTAATTTTCAATGCTGAATTTCTAACTGAGTCACTGCAGTCGATCACTTTAATTGATCGTAGTGTTTCAATATTCACTAAGCTGTACGGGATTCCTTCATTCTTGGAACAACTCTTTATAACTAGTTTTTCAAGCAGGGGAAATGATTCCTCTGAGCAAATCCACTGAACCATAAACACATGATGCAATTTCAAAACTTTGAGTCCCTCGAACATGTGATCACTGAGGTCCCAGTGCTTTTCCCCCGTAAAGTATATCTCGGATAATTTAAGAGTCTCAAGGTGTTGAAGTCTTGCAATATTTGAAACCATTTCTTCCGATAAGAAAATGTCACCAAGGGATAAAAACCTTTAGCCTTGAGGGGAACATATCAGAACGCATCAATGTGCAGCCTGAATTATTAGGAACATCTCCAAGCTCATCAATGTTGAGCCTGAGTTCTTCGAGATGTGGAAACTTCACCCAGAATCTCGGAGTCATGTCAGCTACGGACATATAGAACATGCCAAGAGTCTTCATGTTACTTAACACAACATCTGAAGATTCTTCAAAATTCACTTGTTCATTCTCTTCCAATGTAATGGAAAATTCGCTTATATCCACATGCCTCAACTTTTCCATTTTCCAAATAGCAGGTGATATCATTATATAAGATGAACGAACACGCAAGGTCTGTAGATGGAGCAGTGTGACACCCACTTGAAATCAAATGCTT
The DNA here is from genome assembly GCA_002018475.1 of Nicotiana obtusifolia. Lineage (NCBI taxonomy): Eukaryota > Viridiplantae > Streptophyta > Magnoliopsida > Solanales > Solanaceae > Nicotiana > Nicotiana obtusifolia. The sequence goes on from MCJB01002978.1 coordinate 5,385, forward strand.
TGACAAAAATTGCGAGGAACCTCAAGTGAGGCAGTGATTGAAATCCAGTAGCCCAAGAATTTTCCAAGTAGATATCCAATAAATGCAACACCCAAATAAGTCTTAAGTTGTTCAGCAGAGGGAACAGATTCTTACGGCCTGATATATCGAATTTCGGATGAGCAATGAACTCCAGTGGCCTTTGACGTTGTTCAAAAGATTCTCTTTCCTTGTAATCAGTTTTCATAGTGTCATGTCTATACATGCATAACCTTTGTTCATCCGAATCTACAGGTNCCCCCCCAAATCACAGGCATAAACCATGATCTATAAAATTCTGAGTTGCTACTTCGTGGAGGTGCTTTGTGAAGGATAGATCAAAGTCATGAAAATTCTATACACTCCATATGGGGCTTAAGAATGCTAAAAATACTAAATGATCAGACTGGAACTTTTATATGCAAGCCAGAAGTTAACTAATGGAGTAATTGTTTTCATATTATAAGCAACGGAGAGGTGCAAAAGCATTGGAAAGAGTTGGTTTCTTCTTGAACCTAATTACCTTAGTCTTTCTTTGGGATATCAACTTTAAGCCTTTCATCATCTCCTGTGAGTTCTACCTCTTCTTTAATCTTCAATGCTGAATTTCTAACTGAGTCACTGCAGTCGATCACTTCAATTGATCGTAGCGATTCAATATGCACTAAGCTGTACGGGATTCCTTCAAGCTTGGAACAACTCTTTATAACTAGTTTTTCAAGCATGGAAATGAATCCTCTGAGCAACTCCACTGAGCCATAAACACATGATGCAATTTCAAAAATTTTAGTTGGAAGAACATGTGATCACTGAGGTCCCAGTGCTTTCCCCCGTAAAGTATATCACGGATAATTTAAGAGTCGCATGGTGTTGAAGGCTTACAATATTTGAAACTATTTCTTCCGTTAAAAAAATGTCACTAAGGGATAAAACCTTTAGCATTGAGGGGAACATATCAGAACGCATCAATGTGCAGCCTGAATTATTAGGAACATCTCCAAGCGCATCAATGTTGAGCCTGAGTTCTTCGAGATTTGGAAACTTCCCCCATAATCTCGGAGTCATGTCAGCTACGGACATATAGCACATGCCAATAGTCTTCATGTTATGTAACACAATATCTGAAGATTCTTCAAAATTCACTTGTTCATTCTCTTCCAATGTAATGGAAAACTCGCTTATATCCACATGCCTCAACTTTTCCATTTTCCAAATAGCAGGTGATATCATTATATAAGATGAACGAACACGCAAGGTCTGTAGATGGAGCAGTGTGACACCCACTTGAAATCAAATGCTTTGACAAAAATTGCGAGGAACCTCAAGTGAGGCAGTGATTGAAATCCAGTAGCCCAAGAATTTTCCAAGTAGATATCCAATAAATGCAACACCCAAATAAGTCTTAAGTTGTTCAGCAGAGGGAACAGATTCTTACGGCCTGATATATCGAATTTCGGATGAGCAATGAACTCCAGTGGCCTTTGACGTTGTTCAAAAGATTCTCTTTCCTTGTAATCAGTTTTCATAGTGTCATGTCTATACATGCATAACCTTTGTTCATCCGAATCTACAGGTTGACATGGATTATACGGCACTATGGACTGCATGAACTTTTCTTCTTTAATTTTTCTCAAGCAGAACTCACGCACTAGATCAAGAACTATGCAGTATTTCATTTCACCATTAGCTCTTAATTTAGAAACCATTACTAGGTTTCTGCTAACAAGATCATTCAAGCAACTCTTTGTAGTTTCTTCTAGTTTCCATGTGTAAATGTGCTGCACAAACTCCTCAACTATCCACCACTTCAGCAGATCAGACACTGGAATCTCATAACCTTTAGGAAACAATGCCATGTACAGAAGGCAAGGCTTCAAATGGTCCTCTAATTGGTCATAACTTGATTGTATCATCTTCATGCTGTCCTCTAATGAAGCATGAGAACTTATATCATATGCAACCTCAAGCCAGAAAGACGGGTCCTCTTTCTTTCTAGAGAGAATTCCAGCAATCATGATGATCAGAAAAGGCAATCCGTTACTTTTTTGGCTACTAGTGGTCCTACACTGAGTAGCTCCAAAGGACAGCTCTCTCCTTGAAATACTTTCTTCTGCAATAATTCCCAACTCTCTTCATCTTTTAGAAATGGTAGCAAATAAGGATAACTATGGTGCTGAAGCTCGTTAGCCACGTCTTGAACTCGAGTTGTTACCATTATTCTACTTCCATATCCTGTATTAGGGAAACATAATCGCAACTCATCCCATGCCTTGACTTCCCATATGTCATCCAATACGATGAGATATCTCCTTCCCATTAATTTGTTTTAGAATATCAAGCAACAACTTTCTCCAATTTTATATTTTTGAAATGCAGCACCATGCTCGAACATCAAAGCGATTAACAATAGAATGATCATTGTATACCTTTCTAGCCAAAGCTGTTTTTCCTTGTCCAGCCATTCCAACAATCGAGATAACGTCCAGGTCTCTAGGCCCGCTCACCAATTGGCGAATCATAACATCTACATATTTACGAAATCCCACTAGTTCTTGAAATTCCATTATCAATTAGCTTGGACTCTTTATGATTGTTGGAAGTATAATCTGCATATACCAGAATTGATGATATCTCTGTCACCCTCCATAATAGGATGGAAACAAGAATATAAATTAAACTAATGACACATATAAAGACTTATGTGTCTACAGGACACTAATAAAGATAATATAATTAAGAGGATCTACCGGAAACCATTTCTCTACCTACACAAGATAGGGGTAAGGTCTGCGTATACAACACCCTCCCCATACCCCACTTGTGGAACTACACTATGTATGTCGTTGTTGTTGAATATGAGGAATAACCTCATACCACTCCCTCCCAAATCCTAATTTGTGAGGACACTAGAGCCTATCAAGTACTAATTGATATTGCAATGTAGTGTGAGTGTATAACCAGTACTGCTTGAAGTCGAATGTCATGCAAGGGCTTCCCATAATTATATAATCTGTGAAGTTGAAGAGTTACAATCTTCAACATGTAAGAGCTGAAAAACAGAGGAATTAACATAAAAGTTCCACACTAATAAGTTTAAAGTTTAATCTTTTTCTTTCAATATTCCACCTAATTTAAAGTTTGATGTTCCAGAAAACTTTCTCCTGCTATTAAATACTGTGACTAATATTACAACGATATACAGGGTACGGTTGCGTACAGTAGACCCCTGTAGTCCAGTCCTCCCCGGACCCCGTGCATAGCGGGAGCTTAGTGCACCCGATTGTCCTTTTTGTACGCTGATACTTTTTAGCTAGTGTTTACCCTTAAGATTGGATAACAATTGAATTTATAATGGGGTTAAGGATTTGTAAATTAGTTTGATAATGAATGATAGCAAATCTTGAGTATTTAGAATTTGATGGAGAGATAGAATGATCAAACCGTGTTTTAACGATGAACCGTATGCAATGAAGTGATAAATAGACAAGAAACTTAACCTCAGTCAGTAATAAACAAGCAAAAAAGGTGTTTTGTATTTCAAAAGAAGATATATTCAGGATGCCCAGACCAACTTGCCTTGCAAAGGGTCTGCCTCTTGCTTATAAACAGATTCCCTTTACATGGGTTAGTGTGAAAGTCTCAATATTCATTATTCCTCCTACATGGGTAAGTGCAAAGGTTACAATAAAGACAAGGGAACTGATTACAAGGAAGATCTTACTTATTATGGGATTTAATACATTTACTATCCTTAAATGACAATATAAAGTTCGTAATGACATATTAAGCGAAACGTCTGTTGATTGGCGAGATATAAGGGCCAGGGCCGATCAGGATCGATCCTCGATCATGAGGTATTTCTTGACCGACCGGATCTTGATAACTCCGTTCCATGTATTCGACTTTATAACCCCGGCTCGAAGAGCCAGCTCGCATTACCTTCGACCTTCCTTCATCCACAGGTATTTGACCCGGCTTTACTTGATTGTATCTCACCCAATACAGCTAGAAAGACTAAGGTGGTGTTAGGGATATTGTAGATTTGCCCTAGTGCAATGGGAGCTATCATGTATACCATGACATGTACACGTCCTAAGGTGGCTTATGCACTAGGAGTGACTAGCCGATATCAGGCAAATCCCAGTGAGGAACATTGGTCCAAATGAAATATTATTATACTCTTTGCTAGCACAGGGAATATAATTAATATTGTGAATAAATTGAAGTTTTCTATTTGGAATTAAAAAAAATTATATATTTTGATACTCATATATATATATATATATATATATTAATGGAAGAGTCATAAATCACATCCAAAGTTGGATTTATGTAAGTCCAAAAGGATTCGTCGACCACTAAGTCCCATTGTGAATGAGATTTGGATTTTTTAATAGTAAATTATGGAAAAGTTCAGAACTAGACTACTAATCCACCGCCTTTAGTTTTTCTTAATTGACTTGGGAAAGATTTTGTGACTGGGTATATATATATATATATATATATATATATTTATATCACCTATATATCATGGCCAAGGTTTTCTTTTTTTTGATTCACAAGAAGTTCTGCACAGTCGAGAGAAATAATTTTGACGAGGAAAAATACTTTCTTGTCTTATTACTATTGCTTCGAAGTTTTTGACAAAAATTTCAACACAAATTCTTTATTCAATTTGTTCGCAGGTTTTATTGATCATGGAGTTGATATCAAGGTTCGCTATCGGTGTGGATAGGCACAGAGTCTTCGCACTATTGAAGAATTTTGAAACAAGACGCTCTTCACCAGGTACGTCTTAGATCCGATCTTTGACATGTAAATAAATTTTAAACACAAAAGATCTGCCTAGGATTGTTTGTCTTCTACTGCGTGTTACGAACATCTATATGCAATCCTTCAGTGGTATCAGAACGTGGTTTATTGTGTCTAAAATTTATTTACGAAATACTTTAAGGTTATATTTGAAGAGTTCAAACCATAATACATGTGTCTTGTGCAATAGTCAAATTGTTTGAATGCCTATGAATTGATATAATTTTATTGTGAATAAAATATGTATACATATATGTTAAACTATTGACTTGAATTTGAAATTTTTGTATTAGATACGACGGTAATCTATAATAGGTTATTGGATTCTACTATTATTTTAATTGTTATTAGTTCATGAGATGTTAATTAATAATAGTTTTCTGGCATGGATTATTTTAATATGATATATAAGATAAACATGTTAGAAGATGTTGAATTTCGTTTTTATGTCACGTGCTTGTTCATTACATAATTTTGAATTATTTATTACATGTGATGTAAATTAATTTAGGATTAAGCATGTAGACAACTTGACCTAAATTCATGTGCTATAAAAGATTTGATCTTTATGCTATTAAAAATTATTTTAGTAATAATTTTGTCTTACTCAAATTTGAGTTCTTAAATAATAAAATATAAGATATTTTATTGTAAAGCTATCCATTAAAATAAATAAGTTTATTTATTTTTTGTTTATAAGGAGCGAGCCTGAAAACCAGGAGACTTATAGTTCGAGAATATGGTAAAATTATTTATTGCATTAGATGCATGGATTGGAAGAATTATTTAATTTTACGCTAGATGCTTGGACTACCTGAGAGGGTATAAAATTTAATAAGTTCTTTGCTTTCATGATGGTTGAACTCAACTATGCCAATAGGATCGACCTGACTACCAGGGGACTATTTGACATATAGCTATTTAAGGATATTGTACGGGGATACAATTGGTAAGAGTGCCTACCTTTAAAATATATGTGAGAAACAACTTGACTTCCAAGGGGCTCATACATATTGTTAAAGGATTCCTTTACTCCACTAACAGAAAGAGAGATTTCTTAAACTATAATGAGGGTAAATAGTTTAAAATAATTAGTGAAAATATCATTTAGATAAAATTCCATGTCTTTATGATATATGTAAATATGTTCTAATATTATTGCCTTTTCTTTTTCATATTTTAGATTTCTCAATATGTCTGTTACATCACTGCGTGAAATACTTGAGACTAACAAGTTGGTAGGACCAAACTTTGATGACTGGTATAGAAATTTGAGAATTGTTCTCATGCATAAAAAGCACATTAATGTGATCGATAATTCTACAAAGATACTCCCACCAGAGAATGATGTTCAAGGCACCAAGGTTTATCAGAATCACTTGGAAGAATGCCTTGCTATTAAACGTATCATTCTCACTTCTATGAGTTCTGAACTCCAGAGGAAACATAAGAATATGGATCCAACTGCGATCATTGAATATCTTAAGAAGATGGTTGATACGCGGTTGGACATTGAAAACTCTCCAGTTGGACCCCATGTCAATCATGTGATTATTCTTATCGAAGAACATGAGAAGTTGGGGGTACAAGCTTGGTAAAGAGCTTTCTAAAGATTTGATCTTGCAGTCAGTATATGATACTGAATATTTTCACTGCAAGAAGAAAAGGCATTGGAACAGAAACTGCAAGGAGTCCCTTGCAATTCTAAAGGACAAGAAACAAGGTGAGACATTAGTGAAAAATGTTTTCAAAGTTTCTTTAGCTACTACTAATTCTTCACTGTGGGTATTAGATACTGGCAGTGGTTATAACATCTGCAGTATGTTGCAAGAGTTCAAGATAACTAGGAGACTAAAGAAAGGAGAAGTTAATCTATAAGTTGAAAATGGTGCAAAAGTTGCTTCCATAGCTGTAGGATCAATTTCTTTAATAATGCCTTCGGGTGGGTAAAGTACTTATGCTAGATGATTTTTATTATGTTCCTAAATTTATTTCAAACGTAATTTCAGCTTCTATGTTGGACAAGCGTGAGTTTTGCATTAACATAGGCAACGGTATTTTCTCTATTTATTATCGTGATGATTTTGTACGTGAATGCCTATCTCCAACATGATGTTTATGTCTTACCTAATGTGAATGAGAATTCGATTATGCATGTTTATAGTCATAAGAGGAAAAAAGATGAACAAGTAAATCATACATACCTTTGTCATTGTAAACTTGGTCATATTGGAGAGAAAAGAATTAACAAGTTGTACAAGGAAGGGTACCTTGACAAGTATGATTTTGAATCATATCCAACTTGTGAATCTTGTCTCAAAGAAAAAATGACCAAATCTCTATTTACTGAAAGTGGAGAAAGAGCTTCTGAATTATTGGGACTAATTAATACAAATGTTTGTGGGCACATAAAAATTCAAGCTAGAGGTGGATATTCTTACTTCATCACCTTCATTGATGATATGTCAAGATATGGATTTTTGTATCTTATGAAACACAAATCTGAATCTTTTGAAATGTTCAAAAGGTTCCGTAGTGAAGTTGAGAAATAGACTGGCAAATGTATCAAAGTACTAAGGTTTGATAAAGGTGGAGAATATCTTAGTGAAGACTAGGTATCTCAAAGAGAATGAGATTTTCTCACAGTGGACACCTCCAGGAACACCACAACACAATGGTGTATCTGAAAGGAGAAATCAAACCTTATTAGATATGGTGAGTTTCACTGATCTTTCAATAAATTTATGGAGATATGCTTTGGAAGTAGCAACATACTTAATAAAGTTCCCACTAAGTCAGTCTCTACAACACCATATGAGATATGGAAAGGATGTAAGCCTAACTTTAAACATATTAAAGTTTGGGGTTGTCCAGCTTATGTTAAGAGACTGCAGTCTGATAAACTTGACTCAAGATCTGATAAGTGTAGGTTCATTGGGTATCCAAAAGAAACAATGAGATATTATTTCTGTCACCCTTCTGACCATAAAGTGTCTGTGGCTAGAGGAGCAACCATTTTGGAAAGGGAATTTCTTTTAGAAGGAAATTATAGAGGAGAAATAGAATTTGGTGAAGTTCAAGAAACTAATGAATCAACAACAAATCAAGATCATGAGACACAAGTTGAAGAACCTTTATTGGATGTTTTGAAGTTGACAAGGAAGTTGCCATCTTCAACGATTGAAGTTCAAGAACTAAATGTAGTTCAAAAACAGGTTAATGAACCAGTTCCAAACCAAATTGAGCAACAACCAAATCCAGCATAAGGTGAACAAGTTGTACAATCGCCTTTTAGAAGGTCTACACGAGAACATCATGTACCAATTAGATTAAATCTAATGGTACAAGATGATATATAAAATAAGGTTGATCATAATGATGATGACCCTAAGACCTATGAAGAGGCTATGCAAAGTTCTGACTATGAGAGATGGCAAAAGGCTATGGAATCCGAAATGGAATCTATTAAGGAAAATAAATTATGGACTTTAGTTGAACCTTCAAAGGATATAAAACCTATATGTTGTAAATGGGTTTTTAAGAAAAAGATTGGAGTAGAGGGAAAGGTGGAGACCTACAAAGCCGTCTTGTTGCTAAGGGATATCGTCAGAAAGGAGTCGACTATGACGAGAGATTCTCTCCCGTGACAATGCTCAAATCAATTCGGATTTTGCTTGCTATAACAGCATGCTATGATTATGAAATATGGCAAATGGATGTGAAAACAACTTTCCTTAATGGTGAGCTAGAAGAGGATGTGTACATGACACCACCTGAAGGTTTCACATCTCCGTGTGATCATAATAAAATTTCAAGCTACAGTATCCATTAATGGACTAAAGCAAGCTTCTCGAAGATGGAATATTCGATTTAACAAGACAATTGAAAAGTTCAATTTTGTTAGATGCGAAGAAGAACCTTGTGTGTACAAAAAGTTTAGTGGGAGCACAATTATTTCTTAGTACTGTATGTTGATGATATATTGTTCATAGAGAATGATATACCGGCACTGCAAAGTACCAAGATTCGTCTATTTAAACAGTTCTCCATGAAAGATTAAGGAGAAGCAGCTTATATATTGGGAATAAAGATCTATAGAGATAGATCGAGGAAGATGCTTGGACTTTTCTAGTCTTTGCACATTAATACCCACTTAAAGAGGTATAACATGGATAATTCCAAAAGAGGCTATCTACCAATAGGCACTGAAATTACTCTCAATAGGAAGGATTGTCCCAAAATAATTGAAGAGAGAGAACGCATGGGTAGGATCCCATATGCTAGTGCAGTAGGAGCTATCATGTACACCATGACATGTACACGTCCTGATGTGGCTTATGCACTAGGAGTGACTAGCCAATATCGGGAAAATCCCGGTGAGGAACATTGGAAGGTGGTGAAGACCATTCTTAAGTACTCAAGAAGGACTAAAGACCAATTCCTCATTTATGGAGATTCTGAGTTGAAACTTGAAAATTATACTGAGCAAGTTTCTCTTCAGATAGAGATGATAGCAAATTTGTTTCTGGTTATGTATTCACCATAAATGGTGGTGCAGTGAGTTGGAAAAGTTCTAAACAAGCTACAGTAGTTGATTTAGTGACTAAAGCAGAATATATAGCAGCTAGTGAAGCTGTATGGATGAAAAAGTTCTTAATTGAACTTGGTGTGGTTCCTTCAATAGGAGGTGCAGTTTCATTGTTGTGTGACAATACTGGATCCATTGCTCAAGCAAAGGTACCAAGATCACACCAAAAATCCAAACATGTTCTGCGAAGGTATCACTTGATAAGAGAGATCATTGAACGTGGAGACATCAAGATTCAAAAGGTTGATGGAAAAAAAAATGTTGCAGACCCATTCACTAAAGCTCTTGGCGCAAAAGAGTTTGACAAGCACAAGTGGAAATTGAGAATGAAGTACAAGAGCGATTGGCTCTAGTGCAAGTGAGAGATTGTTATAAATATAATAGATATGCCCTATATCCAATCTCATATCTGATGATTTGAACATATTTTTGTGAACGTTATTTAATATAAAAATATATGACATCTGATAGTCTTTTATCATAGCTACCATTAATTATTTGACTAACTTGATAAGGTCCTTGATTAAATTTTGAGACTTGTTATCATGATAAAGATCATGATAATGAGAGCAAAGTTTCTTATAATTTAATCTAAATTTGTTCTTGGTCGTAGGACTATTAATTTGGACATTAGTAATCCGGTTAGATCAATATTTATGTGATTGTCTTTATGGGATAAAAATTAGTTGATCTCATTAACTAAATCACATAGATAGATGATGCATATAGAGCTATGATCATTGAACCGACTCATTGGATAATTCCTAATGGTTAGAATTACCATAAACTGTCAATAAGATATTCTCTTGAAGAATGTGATGTAAGAGTTTCCTTTGACCTAAGATCGTCATAGTAATTGGCAAGTTATTTATTGTGCTTTGATACTAGACACCTATGGCCCTAGAGCGATAGTTGAAAGGATATTAGATACGATTAATATTTGTAGAATTAGTGATTGATCAAGATGGAATCTATAGTCTCTTTGGTAATGAGTTTAAGCTCCACGTTGTCATGAATTATAAACGACCAAACTAAAACCTTGGCCAGGGCAATTGAATGAAAGAAGAAAAGAGTTTCTTAGATCATTCAATGGTTGATTATATTTGACATGAACATATAGTTGGTCACCTATTAGGATTTGACAGTTGAACCATATCCTAAGGTGACTCGGAGCTATAAGGGCAGAAGGAAATACCTTCTATCTTGAGAATAAATTGTATATTTCATGCTATCTGGTCGTTAAGGAGTGTTGCTAGACGCCACCCTTGATTAATATATTGATGAGGTCAATTTACTATCGGTTTAGTATTGAATCTATGTGGTCGTACACTAATGACTGCTCTGATCTTTGCTAAAGGATTTATTAACTTATTATTTGACAATTGAGTTAAAGAATTAAATTAGTCAAACAAATAAAGTTATTAGTCCAAATGAAATATTATTATACTCTTTGCTAGCACAGGGAATATAATTAATATTGTGAATAAATTAAAGTTTTCTATTTGGAATTAAAAAAATTATATATTTTGATTGAAATATATATGTGATATATATTTGATACTCATAATTAATATTTATATATATATATATTTATATGTATATATAATAT
>MCJB01002979.1:0-10228 GCA_002018475.1 Nicotiana obtusifolia
CTGGTGGCCTCAGTGGGTGGTACTGGTGGTCATCCACCTCGTCCAGTAGTTCGTGGCCTCACCATCTGTGGGAGAACAGGTTAGCAGAAGTTTTAGTACTCGGATAACAAGTTTGCACGACAAGGATTTCAAGAATATGGAATTTTCCTAAATAGGTTCCGCAACCTCTCGAAGATAAGTACAGACGTCCCCATACCGATCCGCAAGAATCTACTAAACCCGCTCATGACTCGTGAGACCTATGTAACCTAGGCTTTGATACCAAGCTGTCACGACCCAAAATCCCAACCATGATCGTGATGGCGCCTCTCATGAAGACAATGCCAGCCAATTCAACTAAACTTCATTCAGACAGTTAAACAATACAAAAATAATATAAGTACGATTTAATAACAGCAATTTGCGACAAAATACAGTGAACCATCCCGACTACAGCCCGAACGGGGTGTCACAAAGTCATGAGCAACTAATGAAAATCCTAATAATAAGATTACTAATACAATATCTTGGCACAATTGTTCGAAGATACTGAAAATAACAAGATAAAAGAGATACGGGGCTGCGGACGCCAACAGCTACCTTGTAATCTCTGAATCGCCGCTTTGACAGTAGTAATCAGTGTCTCGGAGCGGAACCGATAACGCCTGAATCTGCACACATGGTGCAGGGAGTAATGTGAGTACTTCCAACTCAGTGAGTAATACATATAAATAATAACTGAAAGTAAGAAACACATAAGACTTAGAGAAATCCACGATGGAACAGTAATAACATGTAACATCTCAAATAGATAACATGAAGTAAACGGAAACAACACCAACACAACCAAAAATGCAATGCAATGCAATGCAAATAAATGCAATGCAACTCATGACTATCGTGGCGGCGTGCCACCCGATCCATTAAAAAAATCATTTGAAAACATCATTTAATTTTCAAAACTGAGTTTAAATAATGATTCAAATCAGTGACAAATATCCCTGAAGGGTTTACATAACCGGCACGAAGCCCAAATATGATTTCAGTAAACAGTGATAAATACCCCCTGAAGGGTTCACATAACAGGCAAGAAGCCCAAAATATGGCAAGCAGCCCAAATCATCATGATATCAAACAGGTTTCAATCAAATATGTAATAAAATCATAAATAGGGATGGACTAAGCCCCAATCCCCAGTAGTAAACGACCCCATGCTCATCATCGAGCATGTGCCTCAGCTCAATGCAGCATTACGATGTGCAATCCGGGGTTTCAAACCCTCACAACATCATTTACAAACATTACTCACCTCAAACCGGCTAAATCCTTAGCCCACGACGCCTTTGCCTTTCAAATTGGCCTTCACGTGCGTCAAATCTATCCAAATTCAGAACAAATATGTCACAATATGTTGAGGGAACAAAACCCAGGCAAAAACAATCAAAAATACCAGGAAATCCCGAAATTAGCAAAACCCGAGCCCCGGGCCCACTTCTCAAAGTTCAAAAATTTTCACATCAACGGGTTCCTTATCTCCCCACGAGTTCGTACATATCAAAAGTTCTCAAATCCGGCCCCAAATGGTCCTCCAAATACCCAATTTAAATTTCAAAATCCCAAGCCCTATTTCTTCCATTTTTAGCAAGACTTGATTTTCTAGGTGGATTTCACAATATAAACGAGTTTTAGGTCCAAAATTCTTACCTCCAATCGATTCTCCTTGAATCCCTCGTTAATTTCTTTCAAGAACCTCCAAAAATGAATAACTATGGGTGAAACTATACCCAAAATCGGACAAAATAGGGCTTAAAACATTCTGCCCAGGCTTCATGGAGTTGTACCTTGCGTTGTGCAGATTGTACATCCTCTTATCATTTTTTTCCCTTGCTGTACACCTTCTATTAAAACGCTCATAACTCCTTGTGGAAATATCCGAATGAGCAACGGTTTGAAGATTTAGAAACGAGACTCGAAGATATTTCATTTGATAGGTTGTACACTACATAACTCTTTATATATTCCGAGATATGAGTTTCTAAAATGCATCGAGAAGTTTTGTCAAAACTGCTCCACCAGCCAACTTCGACCTATCGTAACTTTCTTTATATATGTCCAAATGATGAATGCTTTATCATTCTGGAAACTAGATTCAAAGGACTACAACTTTCATGTTTTGTAATCTTTCTGATTCCTTATAGATTGCAAGATATGAGCTTCCAAACAGGACTACACGCATCAGTTTTTTCTGCAATTTTCTGCACATTTTTTCATCTTTTCCAAAGATGAAATAGTCCGTTTAACCACCCAAAACTCACCCGACCCATTCGGGACCCCGTCCGGATATACCAACAAGTCCTAAAACATATTACGGACTTAGTCGAGGCCTTAAATCACATCCAACAATGTTAAAAACACGAATCATACCCCAATTCAAGCCTAATGAAGCTAATAAATTCCAACTTCTACATTCGATGCCGAAACCTATCAAATCGAGTCCGATCGACCTCAAATTTTGCACACAAGTCATATATGACATAACGGACCTATGAACTTTTTCAAAACTGGATTCCGACCCCGATATCAAAAGTCAACCCCTCGGCCAAACTTTCCAAAAATCTTCTATTTTCCAACATTCGCCAAAATGCGTTGAATTGTCCTACGGACTTCCAATCTCAAATCCGGACATACGCCTAAGTCCGAAATCACCATACGAAGCTATAGCAACTCTCAGAATTCCATTCCGACCATCGGATCAAAATCTAGCCTAACAACCGGAAATCGCCAAAATACTAACTTCACCAATTCAAGCCTAATTCTACACGGGACCTCCAAAACCAATTCCGATCACACTCCTAAGTCATAAATCATCTTACAAAACTAGTCGAATCGTCGGAATTCACATCCGAGCCCTCTAACTCATTAGTCAACATCCGGTTGACTTTTTACAACTTAAACCTTCTTGAAAGAGACTAAGTGTCTCATTTCTTACCAAATCTACTCCGAACGCAAATCATTCAACGTGATTACATAAAATACGGATAGCGAAACATAATAAAGCAGAAATGGGGAGAACGGAGCGGTAACTCACGAGACGACTAGCTGGGTCGTCACATTCTCATACTTGGTTAACTAGTCCTAAAAAGGATTGTAGTTTCTTTTTTGTATCAAGGGATTCTTCTGAATTCAAGCTTCCTTGCTGTTTGACCTTGGGCATGCTTTTCTTACATAGTTTCTTTGTTCCTCGGTATTCTATTTGAGTTTTCATTATTTCTGCTTTCTTTTTATTTAAACTTACACCTGATATTTCTATAATGTGTATAAATTTGAAATAAAAATCCTGGAATAAACTTATTAGCAGTGTGACATTTAACTAATATGTTTATCATAGGTGAAATATCATAAGAGAGTAAGCTTTTTGCATTCTTTAATATGTTCTTTTTTATCTTTTGAGATAAGACATTATCACATTCTTAAACATCCTTGCGTGCTTGAGCTGTTAACGTAAGACTCTACTTCTGAAATTAGGTGGTAGAATCCTGGGACAGCTCAAATTTACTAAAGTAATATAACTTTCTCCTAAGTCATATATAATCAAGTTGGATACTCGAGAAAAATCTTGAGTTGAAGGTACCAAGAAGAGCATATGGATGTATAGTTTTAATTTGTCTCAATTTTCACGGGCCATTGTTGCATTTCCTAACTTTTTCCTGTCAATGAGAGGCCTTTCATGCTCATGTTAGCAGAAATAGATACTTGCATTCTTCTTAATTAATTAATTAACTCACTCTAAGTTGTTACTTGATTTTCTAGGTTTAGACAATCATGTTCCTTTTTCTTAGAGTGGATTTCTTATGGTGACTTGTACACTATCTGTTGAAATTAAAATATCTCCTTTAAGTGGCTTAATTAGATGTTAATTGGCTTCTTATATTCGAACTTTTGGGGTGCCGAATTCATTTTATTTTTTATGCTAATCATTTTGGGGTGCGGAATTCATTTTATTTTTTATGCTAATCAGGGAAGGCTTTTTTGTAGTATTCTTCTTTTAGTGGTATTAGTCTTTTCATTTCTTTAATGGTTTCATTAATAAATTCTAAATATTCTGTATCATGTGTTCTAAGGTAGTCTGATATATTATCTGTAAGTAATTTTTCTAATAAATCTTGTGTTCTCATAGTTTTTATCCAGTATTCTAGATATTCGTAATTTATATTCATTAATCTGAATATATATCTAGGTCATATAAGTCTATGTTATTAGCTATATACCATTGTTGATTTATTAATTGCATCGTTTCGGTATATTCTATTATTTCTTCCATAATTAATAGGTCAAATATTTTTTCTTTAACATCATTATTAAGTTTTCTAAGTAGATATAGTACTAGTATCTTATATTGTTGATTGTTATCTAACAAATAAGTATTTATCATGTTTATCATATTCTAAATAATTTTATTCCCTTTAATCTCTATATATGTTATTCTAATTTTATCATCTTATACTAAAATTATTTTGAACATTTCGCTTAGTCACTACCATATTTTTTTGGCTTCAATCATCTACCCTAGCGGCGCCTCAACACTGTGTACTCCCCTTAACACGGCTTCCTTGCCTTTTCCGGTTTCCACCATAGGATGGCATAGCCTGTGCTTGACTACTCTCAGCCTACTAACTCATTAATAATGATGTTAAACAAAAAATATTTGACCTATTAATTATGGAAGAAATAATAGAATATACCGAAACGATGCAGCTAATAAATCAACAATGGTATAGCGCTAATAACATAGACTTATATGACCTAGATATATATTCAGATTAATGAATATAAATTACGAATATCTGATAAAAACTATGAGAACACAAGATTTATTAGAAAAATTACTTACAGATAATATATCAGACTACCTTAGAACACATGATACAGAATATTTAGAATTTATTAATGAAACCATTAAAGAAATAAAAAGACTAATACCACTAAAAGAAGAATACTACAAAAAAGCCAAAATGATTAGCATAAAAAATAAAATGAATTCCGCACCCTAAATTTTGGGGTGCGGAATTCATTTTATTTTTTATGCTAATCAGGGAAGGCTTTTTTGTAGTATTCTTCTTTTAGTGGTATTAGTTTTTTTATTTCTTTAATGGTTTCATTAATAAATTCTAAATATTCTGTATCATGTGTTCTGAGGTAGTCTGATATATTATCTGTAAGTAATTTTTCAAATAAATCTTGTGTTCTCATAGTTTTTATCCAGTATTCTAGATATTCGTAATTTATATTCATTAATCTGAATATATATCTAGGTCATATAAGTCTATGTTATTAGCTATATACCATTGTTGATTTATTACCTGCATCGTTTCGGTATATTCTATTATTTCTTCCATAATTAATAGGTCAAATATTTTTTCTTTAACATCATTATTAAGTTTTCTAAGTAGATATAGTACTAGTATCTTATATTGTTGATTGTTATCTAACAAATAAGTATTTATCATGTTTATCATATTCTAAACAATTTTATTCCCTTTAATCTC
This sequence comes from Nicotiana obtusifolia, assembly GCA_002018475.1. Taxonomy (NCBI): domain Eukaryota; kingdom Viridiplantae; phylum Streptophyta; class Magnoliopsida; order Solanales; family Solanaceae; genus Nicotiana; species Nicotiana obtusifolia. The sequence continues at coordinate 5,526 of MCJB01002979.1, forward strand.
TATATATGTTATTCTAATTTTATCATCTTATACTAAAGTTATTCTGAACATTTCGCTTAGTCACTACCATATTTTTTCGGCTTCAATCATCTACCCTAGCGGCGCCTCAACACTGTGTACTCCCCTTAACACGGATTCCTTGCCTTTTCCGGTTTCCACCATAGGATGGCATAGCCTGGGCCTTGACTACTCTCAGCCTACTAACTCATATGGCAAACTTACTAAAAATGTTCAGCAAAACAATACTATAACATGATTAAACTAGTATAACATTTAAGAGATTATCAGGAATATATGAGTTTAGCTATTCATAATGATAAATAAACATACCTCTGTAGGTAGATTGTTTGGTGAAGTAGTTGAAGTAGTTTCTGATAAATGCTCCATGTATGAAGTAGTTTTATTTCTAAATATATGTTTTTATAAAGTAGAGAGAGGTAAGAGAGAGGTTAGAGCAAATTGCCCGTGTCTTCTTCCTTCTCTTCCTCCTTCTATTTATATACAAGAAATACTAACTAAAAAGTCCTAAGTGCCCTTATACTTTACAGATGGGCGGTTCTAGTTAAAAATCTAAAAAGAAAAAGTTAACCGTCCTTTTCTTTACACTTGGACGATTGAAAATTAAAGACTAAAAAGCAAAAAGCAAAATACTATTCTACTTTTGACTTTATTACATAGCTGTCATTTTCTTCTTTATGTCTTCTTTCTTCTTTTGTCAGCTATCATCTTTCTTTCTTCTTTATGTCATTTTCCTTCTCCATCTTCCTGTCTCCTCATCTTCTTTCTTTACGTCTCTTTTATCTTCTTTCTTTACTTCTCTTTTTTCTTTGTCAATCTTCTTCCTTTGTCTTCTTTTCTTTATTGATTGTGGTAGTTGTAGAGTCTTTCAAGAAATTACTCTATGTTGAATTCTGGTATAACATTATCTTCTCCGTTGCATTTCGAACATATGTGATCTGTGTATTTAGGTCCTATGATTTTGCAATATCTTGATAATTAGTCCTCTGAAATAAAATTTTTCTTAATAGCTCTTGTAATCGGTATCTGTTCTGGCTTTAATAGGCTGATAACCCATTATCGTATGTCCTCCTTATCTTGCCTTCTGATTTCTTTAGAATGTGAATATATCATAATTTGTTCTCTTGAATAATAAGTCCACATAGGTAGTTCATTCATATAGGTATTTGCTAACTCACTGAGTATTGTAGCTAGTCCAATAAGTCTTTTGTTTGCAAAGAATTCTGGGATCTCTGCCTTAGGTATTTCCGGCTGTATGTCGATTTGTTCTGGTATGATCATTTCTCTCGTAAGTCCAATCTTAATGACTTGTATGATAGGTTTTACTTCATCATATAATATCTCCGCTGGTGCAGTATAAAATTTTATATAAAAAAGTGTTCCTTTAGTAATTCTTTTGTATGTAGTAAATGCTTTATATAATTCTATAATAGTAGCTATTTCTTCTCCTGTGGAAGTATATACTGTACTCAATAATCCGTAATTGTAACAGGTATTTACTAGGTTGGGGTTAGTTCCTGGTAAAGCAATAAGTTTATTATGTCTTTGTAGGTGTGCTGTAATATAGTCTTTTTCTGGGTTAGTTGTATTCTTGGATCTTGGGTTTAGGTTAAGGAATGTTTGTAATTTGTGCATGTTGTCTATATATGTATGGGATATATGGTTATAGGTTCTCTTGGTTTGGTTTAGGCTTTCGGAATAAGTAGTGGTTTGAGGTTGTATTATAACTGGGTTTTTTGGTATTATAGTATATGGTTTTTCAAATAATTTATTGAGGTTCTTGTTTTTTGGTTTTATAGGTAACTTCGGTATAGATGTGCTGCTGCTTACTGTAGTTCCTGCATCAATACAAACACTGTTATGGGTTTTTAGGAGTTTCCCATCGTCTCCTTCTAGTTCCGCATGTTTTGAGTCATGCTGCTGACTGCTAGTTGTTTTGTGTAGTTCCGCATGTTTATAGTCATGCTGCTGACTACTAGCTTCCTCTAGATTTTGCAATCTTTTTCCCATGCCATCTATTTCTATAGACAACTTGAAAAGGATTGTATATAGATCTCCAGTAGTTGTTTCTGATATATTATCTATCTGTGTACCTTTCTCTTGATATGTAATCTGCAATATCATTCTTGTCAGTTTTGGTTATTTCTATTGTAAATGTAAAGTTCTGGATATTCAATACCAGTCTTCGTATTTCCTTTGTCGTAACTGAGTCTTGTACTTTCCTGGTTAACCACCACTTAACTTGAGTATTATCTGTTCTTACAATAAATTTGCTATACACAATATATGGTTCAAAGGCCAATAAACATTTATATAAAGCAAATAATTCTTTTCTATTTATTTCCCATTTTAATTGTGGTTCAGTATATGATCCTGAGTAATACCTACAATGGTGCTCTATTTTTTCATTTATATATCTATATTTAAGTACTCCTCCATAGCTATGGCTACTTGAATCTGTTTCAACTATGTATATAAATTCTCTGGTTTCATCAGGAAAGTATAGTTTTGGTAATTTAGTATACATAATTTTTATCTTTTGTATATGTAATTTATCTTTATTATCAAAGTGATATTCTACATCTTTCTTTAATTTTTTCTGCAATGGTTTTAAATTTTCTGCTAGTTTAGGTATATATTCTCGTACTTGGTTAACTAGTCCTAAAAAGGATGGTAGTTTCTTTTTTGTATCTAGGGTTTCTTCTGAATTTATTATTTTCTGTACTATATGAGTTTGCATTTTTATTCCATTTTTATCTATTTGTATTCCTAAGAATTCTAATTGAGTTTTCATTATTTCTGCTTTCTTTTTACTTAAACTTATACCTGATATTTCTATAATGTGTAAAATTTTTCTAATAATTTAATATGTTCTTCTTGTGTCTTAGAAAATAATAATATATCATCTATATATACAATACAGTTTTCTAATTGATTAAAATAATTGTCCATAAAATGTTGATATCTACCTGGTGCATTTTTATATCCAAAGGGTAATACATTCCATTCATAAAATCCCTGTGGTACCGTAAAGGCTGTTAATTATTTAGATTCTTCTTCTAGTTTTAGGTGATAGAATCCTGATTTACAGTCAAATTTACTAAAGTAATTATAACCTTGTATTTGTCTTACTTTTAGTATCTTATTTGGTATTGGGTAATTATATGTTTTAGTTTTTGCATTTAAGTTTCTATAATCAATTACCATCCTACTTTTTCCTCTTTTTTGTTCACTATGTTTATTGACTATAAAAGCTGGGCTAGTATGTTTACTATTACTTTCTTGTATATATCCGTTTTCCATTAATTCAGTAATATGCATTTTGAATTCTTTTAAGTCATCAAAATTATATTTTAAAGGTTTTTGGGTTATTATACTATTTTTATCTATAAGTGCAATTTTTATCTTAGTTTTATGTTTTTCCCATCCTTGTAACGGATTTTTACTGTATAGTTTTTCTAACTTATCTTCTATTATTTTTAATTTGTCTACTGTAAATATAATTATTTCTATTTTATGAGTATCTAGTTTCTTACTTTCTAATTTTTGAGTAATTTTTTCACTTCCTTTTATCCATGGTGTATGATTTCTTACTTTGTTATTTACTCTTTTTGCTCCTATTTTTTGTTTACATAGGGTAGTAAACCACCAGTGTGTTCTTGTTATTATATGTGGGTATAATTTATCTAGAAATGGCATTCCTAATAGTATATTTTTATTTGTAAATTCATAACTATACATTTCTTCTATATGTAGGATTTTATCCCATATTTGTTCAATATGGTAAACAATTATGATTACACATATTAGCTTCTGCTCCTGTATCTATCATTGGTGTATAGTATCTATTATAATATCCTTCTACTATAATTTTTACTAATATATAAATTTTTGTCATTATTTACATTATTGTACGCTTTATTATGATTTTCCTAGTTTCATAAGTTATTGTTAATTGTTTATCTTCTAAATTATATGGTTTTACACTATATAACCATTTTATTCCTAAGGTTAATTTTGTCTCTTCATTATATATCTTAAATTTTATTTGTATTGGTATTCCTCCTATAACTAATTCTTTATTGGTGTATTCGTCTGTATTTACTAAGGTTCTTGGTAAATCTGGACATGATTTTTCCTTTGTAATTATTTCTTCTTCTCGTACTAGTTCTCTCATAATATAATTTTCTTCCTGTCCTATATTGATTAATATGAGGTATTTCCTTTGATCCATTATCCCTGTTATATAATATTGGTGTGATTTTGTTTCTTCTATTATCATATTTTGTGGAGTATTATACTCTAATCTTCTAGATGTACTTGTTGTAGATGATGATGATGGGGTTCCATAACTTAGTCTTTTAGATGTATTTATTCTATCTCTAACAATTTTTAAATCTTCTTTTATGTCTATTTCTTTGTAACTATAGTCATTTTTTTCTATAACAGTAACTATTTGTTCAAAAGGATTTTCGATTTTTATTTTTAGCAGTTATTTTATGTTTAGTTGTTAAGATGTATAAGTTTTTACATCTTGCTGTAAATATTTTACTCCCTTGTGCTAGTTCTATTCCTGACATTTTCCAGTATAATACTAATGATTTATCTATGTTTCTATCTTCCATTGCTACCAAATAATTTGCACTAATAATGAATTTAAATTTTTGATATATTAAATTTCCTCT
>MCJB01002980.1:6766-18568 GCA_002018475.1 Nicotiana obtusifolia
CCCAAAAAAACCCCCCTCCCCCCACCAAAAAAAGAAAAAACCCCTTTTCCTGAACAAGCACATAATGTTTTTATGTAGCACATACAAAACATAGAAATATTGATAATACTGTTTCCAATTGCAGGCAAGAAATAATGCCCGAATTATGATATCTGGCTCCGTAAGCATGTTTAGCAACCGGTTAGTAATTATTGAGACATCAGGTGGAGTAACTCTATTTCGAACTCGATCTAATTTGAAAACCTTTGATTTTCTATTCAGATTCTTCAGTTCTGGAGTGCAAAAAGCTGGTGGCTCAAATAAGTAAGCATCTAGATACATCCATTGATTTTGTTTGTTTAACATGATAATGATCTAAGTTTAGTGACTAGTACACTTAGATTGTTAAATTAGATGATATATGCATATATATATATATATATAGATATTGTCTAATATACGTTGGAAGCTTTCTGGATTGGCTTGATATGTTTATAACCTTTGATTTTTTTTTGTTTATAAGCCTCAGTACTGATTTGACTTGTCCAAACTTAATGTTATAGTTAGTGATGGACTGCGCAGGCCTCGATTTAATCAAGAAAGCATAATTACTCTGAAAGATAAAGGCTGTTTTTGATATGCAGCAGCGCCGTATTATCTTTTTTCCCTCCTTGTTTCCTTGCTTCTAACTAAATTCTATGCGAGCAAGGTTGAAAAATAACATATTTCATGCAGTCATCTTCGATGTAAGGTACATGCTAACAATCACCACTCTTCATGCTTGCTGACTTAATCTACCACAAATTTTATCTTGCGATAACAGCTATGAGAAATCAGGGAATGAGCAGTTTTTGACCGAAATTAGCAAGTGGGTTTTCCATGAAAGAGGTCATCTCAAGGTGCAGTTTCAAAGCTAATTTGTTAATCAGCTTCCCCGTTTCTCTTCCTAAATTTTAACCTGGGCATTACGATTTTCATGGAAATAAAGGAGGGAAATGCCCTCTGGCACTATCTAAGCATTCACATTTGCTATTCTCAATATGTGAACTATTCTAGGCCGTGAACGTGAGACATCACAGAGTCGGGGAGACAGATGAACCGTCCATATACAGAATCAATGACGAATTGGTAGTTCTGTACTTTATGTTTGTGATCATTTATCATTGTCATAAAATGTAGAGCAAAAATGGTCTTTGGATACATGCTGAAAAAGGCAATTTGATTGAAGGAATATTCTGTTGAGATCTATGAATGGTCTGGAAAAAGTTGGGAACCCTATGTGGCTGATGATGTGCAAGTTCAGTTTTACATGATGAGCCCCTACATATTGAAAACCATGTCAACTGATAAGAAGGTACTCTTAAGAGCTCCACAGATTACTAGGTAGGAGTTGTTCTCACCTTGATTAGTAGTTCTAATGTCACTTCCTACAGGGTGTCTATTATACAACTTTCAAGGTTCCAGATGTTTATGGAGTATTCCAGTTCAAGGTTGAGTATGACAGACTAGGATACACGAGCTTGAGCCTTTCCAAGCAGGTATCTCCTTACAAATCCAAAGGTACTTTATCTTGTTTATATATTTTTGGAATAAATTAGTCATCATACTGAAAATTCTTCTTATATGCTCGAAGAGGTAGTATTCTTTACATGTCTTGCAGATATTGGAATTAAAATTTCTGATATGAGAGGAGACTTCGAGATATTGGTAATGTCCAATCCTACTCTCAATTTGAGAAGTACGGTTGTAGTAATAATAAACCCAACAAAGGTTGGGGTCGATTTCACGAGGAGTGTGATATGTGCTAGATTATCCAAATGTGTGTGAACTTGATGATTCTTAAAATAATCTCCAAACAAATGGTTGATTTTGCAATTACTTCTAAAAATTACTACTAGACAGAATTAAAACTAGTCTAGTGGACAAAAAATGCCTCGTCCCGCAATCCGTGGCAATGGATGGTGATCCGTGCCAACGAATTGCACGGTCCTGGCTCAGAAGTAGCTTCACCTTTGTGCCATCTGTCGCGGATCAACCGTCGTGGCTCTTTGACACCTCGGTAACCGTGACAGCAATGGTTGGGCCGGAAACCTTCGTGCTTCAGTTTTTCCTCTCAAAACTGATCACTTCTTGCCAAAGTTTGATGTTCTTCAATCTTTAAGCTCTCGCGCAGCTACAAAACCTTAAAATACTTCTTTCAAAGACATAGTAGCCGTTTAATTCCAATAAGTGGGGCATAAAACTCATAAAAAACAGAGAGGAAGCTGGCCAAAATGCCAACTTGTCATGACCTTTCTTTCCTGCATAGTCCGTGTGTCTTAGGTTTGCAAACTCGAATGTAACTGTACACTTTTCTGGACTAAATTCTTGTCTTCATGATTTTTGAAACAGTTTGCTGATTATTATGAAAGTTTTTTATATCTGTACTTTGGTCTTCTCTTTTCATCAGTTCTTGAAATTGTTAGCTTGAAATGGTGAATAGATCTCTGTATTTTTTGAACTATGAAGACTGGATTGACAGTCTATTCATCTTTTAAATTTAATGTCACTTGATAAAAAGAGATGCATTTGCATGAGAAATTGTAATGATAAAACTTTTGACTTGCAGATTCCTGTTCGGCCCTTCAGACACAACGAATATGAGAGATTTATAACAGCTGCTTTTCCCTATTACGGAGCATCCTTCTCTATGGTACATTATTTTTCTTCTCTTTGTTATGTATTATGGAATCCCAGCCAACCCACATATTGTTCTTAGAAAAAGGATTGGAATCCCTTTTTCCCTTTAGAGAACAAGAAGTCACCCCTGTTTCTTCTTTCTCAAAAACAAAAAGGAAAAAAAAGGAATAAGAAGTCACCCTTTATGTTGCCTTGTCTTGGTAAAGAACTATGTTGCATTGAGCATATAGCACGTTAATTTAGTATATAGCAGAAAAAACATGCATTTGGTGAATTAAGCATTTAGTGATGCTCAATTGAATATTTTAGCAAATTTGTTTTTTTTTTTTTTGGTAATTAGCAAATTTGTTCAGTATGATCTCCTTTCCCTTCTTTCAAAACCCTGCTGAAGCATCATATTGGGATGTGCATTATATTCACGTAGCAGTAGTTGGGCCACCAACAGGGTTCGGATGCATGATGTGACCATGAATTGCAAGCAGTTGATAGACTGAAGTGAAATAGCGTCCCAGCTGTGGTGTTGTGACCCCCCTTTTCTTCTTATTTGATATTACTTTTCTTTTACTTTATTTTACTTTCTTTGGATTGGAAGCCCATTTCATTATTGCCATTACGTAAGTTTTATCCTACATGATGCCCAACCATCCTAATTGGTGTAGATGGAGAATGGGCTGAACCGGAATGGGAGGGGTAAACAGGGGGTGTAAAGGGAAATAGGCTGCAGTCTGTGGGCTGTGGTAAAAGGTAAGGGTAAAATGCAAATGGCATGACTTCTTGTCCTAGGAGTGTTATTGGGGGAATTTTGGGGAAAGTGGTAGCATGCGAATTACTTCATGGAAGTGTTATCTGACCTAAGAAAAAAATATCCTAATCTTCCTTGTCACAGAAAACCCTAATCTGATAATCTAAATTCTGAACTACCTGTTGCTTTTTTCCATTGTGTTGTGTAAAAATTACTTTTTAAGTGTTGGACATGGAACAGGGGACTTACATGAAGCAACCACAGAATATACATGACAAGCTTTCCCCCCTCTATTATTTTGCTGATTTGCTCGGATTGATTTTATTATATTCGCACTCAAACAATAATGTGTTGTGGCCATCTTTCTACAGTTATACCATTTAAATTGTTTTTGTCTTGCTCGCACATGAATATTTTTGTGATCATTCCCATTTCCTTGTATTGTAGATGGCTGGTTTCTTTATTTTCTCCTTGGTATATCTCTACCACAAGTAAGACGGAAGGAATGGAGACTCTGTCAAGGAATGTAGTGCAGGTTTTGCATCTGAAGGTTTTAGTTAGAAATACAGGATATAGCGTGTTTAGCCAATAGTGTTCTACGAAACAAGTATATTCTGGTAATTTGGCTTTGCTTCGTGGCAAAATCAAGTGTAGGGTTTAAGACTTGCGTACTATGTTCTAATATGCTGTTCAAGATCTGATTGGCTAATTGTTTTTTCCTTTTCTTGGTTTTAGTCGAGATGATGAGTTGCCACCTTGTTACAGCGAATTGTAAGTCTTTTCCAATACACTTTTTTCTAGGCCCACTGTCAGGAGTAAGTTTGAGGTGTTCAAAGATATTATTTTTATAATTTGGGCTGAAATTGCGTTGTTAGTGTGGACAGAAGTGGCTTTGTAAGAAATTTTGCCCCTGCATAACAGTGAATTATTGGTGTTATTACTCAATAGTTACCTTGTATTTTTGGAAATCTATCTCGCTTTGAAGATAGTGAGTGGAACAGAAATCCATGTGCAACACTCCTTTTTTCCTAACAGAAATCCATGTGGAACACCTTTTTTCCTTTCTTTCCTGGCAATGGAACGCATTCAGACAACGGTTTCAACCAGAAGAAAAAAGAACCAAAGCAATCTCGGAGACAGTAAGCTAAAAAGAGGAGTCCAAACAAAAGCAGGAAAATATGTGTACGGAAAAGGCTCAAATATGCCATCAGACTTTAATAAATGGCCCATCTATGCCATCCTCCGTTAAAAGTTGGACATATTCATGCCACTAACATCACACTATTGGCTCATATGCCATTATAAACTAACGGAATTCTACTGCAACTAAATTTTGCCACATGGCATTATCTAAACCTTTCATCACTTACCAACCCCTCTCCCCTCGCACCCCATCTTTACGAGTGGCGTATGTAAGCCATTTCATCAAGTTCGGATGGCATATTTGAGTCTTTTCCCTATAGTATTACATAATTTTCTTGGGTAACAATTTGTTTGCCATTCGCATTATATTCCTATATAAAACCTCCATTTTTTTTTTTAATTTTATGCAATAAACTTATATTTTTATGTAACAAGTATAAGTATGCCTCTTTTTTATATTTATTACGATTCTTTCTCCATGAATATTAGAATTTGAATAGTCTTATTACTTCAAAGAAGCCCGATTACTCCTTTTCAAAAAAAAAATCAAAGATTCTTCTTCTTCTTATATAATTCTTATGTATATAAATGTGAATCTACTTTTGTTTATTTACGAAACCAATCTTCTCACTAATGATCAACATCTTTTGGAGCCCTTCTTGAACGATCATTCTGATCATGACTTGAAAAAAGAAAGAAGAGAAGGAACTTGGAGTTGGCGGCGTTCCATTGAACATTATGCGCTTGTTACATAACAACCCCTTAGAGGAAGAGCCAAACAGGGGGGACAACGGGTAGGAGAAATGGAGGTTTGGGCTCTAAAAGGGTTTGAGGTTGCTCATATTTTACAAAAGATGCTTACTTATAAATCGGATCATATTAGAGCTCGCCAGGAAGTATTTGGTACTACGATCATTGGGGGAACAATACCTAATCCCGAAGATGCTCCAGAATCTTTTCGATTAATCGTTCGAGAACTACGATCTTTAGCTCTGGAACTGACTCATTTCCTTCCCTATTGTATTACATAATTTTCTTAGGTAACAATTTGTTTGTCATTCGAATTATATTCCTATATAAAACCTCCATTTTTTTTTTAATTTTATGCAATAAACTTATATTTTTATGTAACAAGTATAAGGACAAGTTTGTCCCTTGTACTATAACATTATAATTTTACATGGAATTTTTATTTATTTAATTTAATTGGACTATGAATCTAATCTTATTTTACATCATTTAAAAATATCTCGTACATTAGCTCTTAAAAAGATTTAAAAAACACAAAATTTATTTAAGAAAAAAAGACACGGGCTTCAAAAAGAGTACATTAATGAGGTGTATTTGGGTACGAAAAGTACATCTGAGTGTGTGATTTAAGAGTATGTAATGTGTTTTCATGGTGGAATTTGGAGTGATACAGTGCTTTGGACATGGTGATGGCTTGGGAAAATGACATAAAATTTATTTAGGAAAAAAAAGGGTTTAAAAGAGAGTACACTAATGAGGTATAACTTGATATGGAAGTACATGTGAGTGTGTGAATTAAGAGTGTATATGTGTTTTCATGATGAAATTTAGAGTGTTAGAATGATTGAGACATAGTTGTGACTTGGGAAAAGGCTCAAATATGCCATCCAACTTAATAAAAAAAAGGCTCATATATGCCACCCGTAATGAGAGGTGAAAGGGGAGGGCGCTGGTAAGTGACGAAGCGTTAGAATAATGCCACGTGACAAAATCTGGTAGTAGTAGGGCTCCGTTAATATAAAACGGCATATATGGTACAAAATGGCATGAATCTTTGAAACCTCCATTGTGCTTGTTTTTGAGCCTCCCATGAATCTAATAGGCACTTTTGTGACTCACCTTATGGGGCTCTTAAGGCTCCTTAATTCCTCATGGTGAGATAAAATATACAGAGGGAAAAAGGGTGGAAGAGAGACAGAGAGCAAGAGAGAAAGAAAGAAATGTCTGAAGATACCACGCAAAATCAGGTTTCGTTGTATCAGGATCCATTTGGCCCTTCTCTCGCTAACCGCGTTTTCAACTAATTCTAGAGTTAGTAAGTGATAACTGGTGCGAAGACATCCAAATGGAAAAGCTATTTGTATACAACCAAATGGAAAAGCTAGCTAAATGCTATTTTTCTATAAAAACAGAGGTGAAAACTTTATCTTATTGTTTTAAATATTATTTACATTTCTGCTCAAACTGTTCACATTTGCTTCCTCAATGCCAATAGTTTAATTTTTTTTATTTTAGAAGAGTTTAATAACCTACAGAGTCGGTACAAGGCAATGTCGCGGATGTTAGAGGAACCCAATTTCCCAGGGAGCTATGTCAAAATAAATTGAGAGTTTACTGTTTGGCACATGGAGCTATATATGCTCCCTATAAAGCAACTGCTAGTTGCAACTTGCAAACGAGAAAGTTTTGGGTAGAAGAAAATTTATAATCTTTGTCACACTTCTTTTTTCCGAAGAACAGAGAGTTTTTTCAGTTAAACTGACGTTATTCGAAATGAGATTATTTATTTTATTTTTTAGAGTCGTCACTCAAAATTATTTAATTACAGTGTTCCGAGTCACCATTTAATTTAAATTCCAATTCAAGAAAATTTGACTCTGTTTTGAAATTTACGAACACAGAAGACCGGGTAAGAAATTCTGTTAACCCGGAAGAAGATATTAGGTACTCTCGGATTCGTGGTTTTAGCGCGGTCGCTTTACAATCATACTTCGCTTAATTATTGAATTTTTATGTATTTTAGAACCTATGTGCATTTTACCCTTTACCGCTTTTAGATTACTTAACTATTCATAATTTGAAATTATTTTGAAACGAATCACGTGTGTGTGAATCCGTTTTATTTAGTGCGTTAAAAATCATGTCACGCGTACATGTACACAATTAACAACACTTTATTATTATTATTATTATTATTATTATTATTATTATTATTATTATTATTATTATTATTATTATTATTGTTATTGTTATTGTTATTGTTATTGTTAGCCAAGGTCGCGCGAACGCGTACCTTGATTTATTTTGGAAGTCATAATTATGTCATGCGAACGTATATACAATCACGATAATAAATTAAAGCGCGTCTAAAGCATTCTATGCATATGCTTTGTATTTGATTAGGAGGTGATAGAGTTCTATTTATTAGATACAATTGGGCCAACTTATGGATGTTTATTCAACGGAATGGGCTTGACAACATTTCAGTTTAATGGCCCAATTTGTTTATTCACTAATCTTGACCCGATAATTCCCTATAGCTCCCGAATCCCTCTGCCTCTCTACTCTCAGCTATTAAAAGTGACTTATTTTAAAAATTAAATTGGATCTAAACACATGAAAATTTTTTAACCATTGAAATTTTATTGAATAAAGGCAACGGATAATGAAAAGAAAATTAGTCTAGCTAACATACTTTCAACCAAAACAAACAAAAAATATAGAAAAAAACAACACATTTATATATTATTAAAAGGAGAGAAAAAATCCCTCTCCTTAAGCCAAGTGGCATCATAAAAAAAAGTCACATGGCATAAGTATTTAATAATTAGTTATTGGTTATTATTTTTGAATTTGAATATCTATAAAATAATAAAATAAAATATTTTATAATAAAAAACAAAAATAAAAAAAACCTGACATTCAAATTGGAGAGCAGTTTCAAGTTGGAGTCTTTAAATTATCTTAAAATAAAAAACTAAAGATTCAAAAAATAAAAAAACCCCTATTCAAAATTTCTTTTTTTAATAATTTTTTTCTTTTTAAAAATAAAAAATTTATTTATTCAAAAATATTATTGAGAATAATAGAATAAAATTAAAATATAAAAATATATATCTTCTATTATATTATACAAAGGAAGTAGCATACAAAAATTTAAATAAAATAATATGCTAATAAAAATTTCTATTAACAATGAAATAATACTAAATATTGGATAATATAATAAAGAAAATACAAAACTGAAAAGTTATTTGATGCTATATCTATCTATCTATATATTATTAAAAGTAAAGGAAAAAACCCCCACATTAAGCCAAGTAGCAGCCTCACAATAAGTCACTTGAAAACTTAGAATAAAGTTAGTTAGATTAGGTAATAATTAGTTTTTTTTTGAATTTAAATTTTAAAAATTAAAATTATATATAATTTGTTGTTAATTAGTTAGTCTTTTTGAATTTGAACATAAACGTACTTAACTATTTGTTTTACAGAAATAATAATTTTTATATATTAAAAAAATATTTATTCAAAAAACTATTCTATTATAAATAGGGAAGTTGTTGACATGACAGGATAGTATTTCGATTATATGTAAAATTCAAAATGAAGAAAATTAATTATAATAATATAGTATAAAAAATATACAAAGATGAAATAGAGATAAAATGAGGATATTTCAACTTTAAAATAATATAGAAAATTAAATAAATTAAGTAAATAATACACAAAGATATTATTGATAAGTTTAAAAAACTGAAGAATCTATATCTATATATTATTAAAAGGAGAGAAAAACCTCCACATTAAGCCATGTAGTAGCCGTAAAATAGGTGGTAATGTAGGACAATGTTAGTTAGGTTAGGTAATAATTAGTTTTTTTTTTGAATTTAAAATTCAAAATTAAAAGAAGAGGAAAAAGTCTCCATATTAAACCAAGTAGCATCCTTGCAATAGGCCACTTGATAATTTAAGACAATGTTAGTTAGGTTAGGTAATAATTAATTTCTTTTTGAAATTTAAATTCAAAATGAAGAAAACTAATTATAATAATACAGTATAAAAAATGTACAAAGATGAAAATAAAGATAATATGAACAATAAATAATATTTTAAAAACAATTTTCTGAGAAGTAAGAAAATTATGTTAAAATGAGTAGTGGACAATGATATTAAGCAGTGATGTGCTAATAAATCATTAAATTAATAATGTAATAATATTAAATATTAAAAATTATAATAAAAAAAATAAGAAATAAAATATTGTACGATGACTATATAATTTATTTTCTTTAATTTCATATAGCTTAGTTAATGAAATATTGTACCGAGAAGTAAATGTCAGTTAAAACTTTATTTACAACGTAATATAATACACTAAAAAGATAAATGATAATTTTAAATAATTAATATTCTTTAATTTTGACCGCGCATCGTGTGGGTTCTAATACTAGTAGAAAAAAGAAAGAAAAAAAACATAAGATGAGTAGAACAATGAAGGAGAAGAAGAACTAACTTTTCAAATTATCAAAGATCTTCTAATTGGCTTACAAGAAGAACACAGCGATGAAGTTGAATCAAACAGACTCGTTCACTCGAAGACCACGAACGGAGCATCGAAAACTCGCCGGCGACCTCGACTGAAAGCTTTACTGTTGCGACTAGGTTTGGAGAGTGGTTGGACGCTGAAATTTCAGGTGTTTGGCTGGTTTTTTGGAATTGATTTTCACGCCGGTTTGAGGTAATTTTGAGGAGGTATTTCAACAGATTTTCTGGCAGCAAATTTGGGGTGTTAAAGGGTCATTTTTGGGGCTTATTTAGAGCTTAAGTTTGGGGTGTTTTGCTGGAGTTTCAAGGGTGGTTTCAGCTACGTTTTTGAGTGATTTTGGGGGCTGTTTTGGGTCAGTTTTGGCTGCTTTTCATGGCTAGATTTTGAGGCTCTTTTAATGGAGATTCAATGGCTTTTTTGGGGTGATTTTCATGGGTGATTTCAGAATTGTCTTATGGTGTTCTTGGGTTGAAGAACATAAGTTAGCGATGAAGAGGAGGGACTGCTATTTTCAGTGAAGAAAAAAGAGGAAGGCTGCTCAAAATTTTATAGCTGCTAGAGTTTTTTTTCTTCTGTTGTTTTCTATCTCCAGCAGTTTCTCTGTTTTTCTCCCGCCCCGTTTTTTTTTTTCTCTCCCCTTTTCTCTCGTCCCTTGTGTGTGTTTATATAGAGATATTCCATTGTGAGGTGAGGGAATCCTAAGTAAAAATCCAGAAAAAAAAAAATTTGAAATCACCCCTCCCCCATATGCGTGAATTTTGTGGAATAAAATGTGCATGAGAGAGAATTTGATAGTGAGTGGATGTGAGAAGCTACCAAGAAAAGTGGTAATAAGTGGCGAATTGTGATTGGTTCCTTTTTTTGTAGTATTTTTTTTCTTGATAATAAATAAGCAAAATAATCTATTCCTACTAAATAAATAAATAAAAATCAAGGTAAAATTACTACACTCAAACCTCTAACTTAAAAAATTGTACTAAGCTAGATAAAACTATATTTTTGGAAACTTTTCTTACTTTGTAAATGAAAATAAAACTAATACTCTAAAATGTAACTCTTTTTGTAGTTTTTAATTTTATCAAATAAACCTACTAAAAGTGAAATAACAGCTAAAATATCAATATTAAACTTAGCAAATATTTACATACTAAAAAGTGATAAAAAATTCAAGGACAGTAAAAACTTAGGCGCTAGCAGCATGCCCCTCTTTGCTTGGAAACATGAAGAGTTTTCAAGAAAATATAAGGTGAGCCACGTGACTAATTTTTGACCAAACCGTTATTCAAAAGAAAAAAAGAAGAAGAGAAAAGAGTGCAACCGAGTCTTGGTTGCGGACAACATACATATCTCGCGTTATAAGGGAATCAGATCGCATGTAGTTCAAGGAGAGTAATGGAATGGTGAGTTGCAGAGTCGAGTGAAGTTCCGTCGAGGCTTCGGTCTGTGGCCCTGTTATTACATCAAAATCAAAATCAAAAGAAACTAAACAAGCCTATCAGCTATAAGTTATAAGATTCCTATCTTTAAGTCTTCTAAAACTTGATCTTGAGTCTTGACTGGTTCTTCATGCAGACTCTGACCTGAACCTTGATGCTTGCTAGTTGTAGGTGTTAGTTCATTCTTCTGCAGCTTCTTCCGATCAAAACGGAAAATGCAATGCGCGTGACTTCAATCATGTCTTGAGCAGTCCACATCTTTTCATCTGCTTCTGCATTTTGGATTCACTTCTTTTTCTTTTCTTTTATTTTGGATTGAGACTTCTTCTTTTGATCATCTCGAACCCTGTACCTCAAGGTAAAACTTGCTCATACACCAAAACAGACAAACAAATAAAATTTTCTGCCACTGTTTTCGCTAGAAAAATTTCGTGAGTTATTGTAACAAAATTCGAAACTACTTCTTTAATAAAAGCAATAAAGTGTCGGGAGTGGTGTACCATGAAGAGATCATGATTTTTTTT
>MCJB01002980.1:18709-46281 GCA_002018475.1 Nicotiana obtusifolia
GTGGGGGGGGGAGGGGGATGATGGTCCCTTATTGTCTAAATGGTGTCTCAACTAAGGATTTGTGTACCTTATGTTAGGGAAACGCGATGAGGTAATGGTGTACCCTATATTAACAAAGATATCAGGGAGTGGTGTACCCTATGTTGGAAAACACAGCTAGGAATTGGTTAAACTGGTAAGGAGACTAGGGAGCGGTAGCCATATGTATAAAATATCATCAACTAGGGAGTGGTGACCCTATGTTGGAAAAGGAAACTAGGGAGTGGTGACCCTATGTCTAAAATAACATCAATTAGGGAGTGGAGACCCTATGTTGGAAAAGGAGACTAGAGAGTGGTGACCCTATGTCTAGAATAACATCAACTAGGGAATGGTGACCTTATGTTGGAAAAGGAGACTAGGGAGTGGCGATCCTATGTCTAAAATAACCTCAACTAGGTGGTGGAGACTTACATTGGAAAGGAGACTAGGGAGTGGTAACCCTATGTCTAAAATAACCTTAACTAGGGAGCGGAGATCTTATGTTGGAAAGGAAACCAGGGAGTGGTGATCCTATATCTAAAACAAACATCAACTAGGGAGTGGAGACCCTATGTTGGAAAAGAGAGTAGGGAGTGGTGACCCTGTGTCTAAAATACCATCAACTAGGAAGTGAAGACCCTAAGTTGGAAAGGAGACTAGAGAGTAGTGACTATGTCTAAAATAACATCAACTAAGGAGTGGAGACCCTATGTTAGAAAAGAGACTAGGGAATGATGACCTTGCGTCTAAAATATCATCAACTAGGGAGTGGAGATCCTATGTTGGAAAGGAGACTAGGGAGCGGTGACCCTATGTCTAAAATAAAATAAGCTAAGGAGTGGAGACCCTATGTTGGAAAAGGAGACTAGGGAGTGGTGACCCTATGTCTAAAATAAAATCAACTAGGGAGTGGAGACCCTATGTCGGAAAGGAGTCTAGGGAGTGGTGACTCTATGTCTAAGATATTATCAACTAGGGAGTGGAGACCCTATGTTGGAAAGGAGAATAGGGAGTGGTGACCCTATGTCTAAAATAAAATCAACTAGGGAGTGGAGACTCTATGTTGGAAAGGAGACTAGGGAGTGGTGACCCTGCGTCTAAAATATCATCAACTAGAGAATAGAGACCCTATGTTGGAACATAGACTAGGGAGTGGTGACCCTGCGTCTAAAATATCCTCAACTAGGGAGTGGAGACCCTATGTTGGTAAGAAGACTAGGGAGTGGTGACCTTATGTCTAAAATAAAATCAACTAGAGAGTGGAGACCCTATGTTGGAAAGGAGACTAGGGAGTGGTGACCCTATGTCTAAAATAACATCAACTAAGGAGTGGAGACCCTATGTTGGAAAAGGAGACCAGGGAGTGGTGACCCTTTGTCTAAAATAAAATCAACTAGGGAGTGGAGACCCTATGTTGAAAAGGAGACTAGGGAGTGGAGACCCTATGTCTAAAATAACATCAACTAGGGAGTGAAGAACCTATGTTGGAAAATGCGACTAGGGAGTGGTGACCATATGTCTAAAATATCATCAACTAGGGAGTGGTGATCCTATGTTGGAAAACACAACTAGGGAAAACTCAAATAGGGAGTTGCACCCGCTTCTTGCAAGGTTGCTTTTGGATTGCACCTGTTTCCTATTTTTCAAACAAAGAACAATTATTAGTTTGAAATGGTGGTTGGTTTTTTGGCCTTGAGTGTTTCAGTCACTTGATCTTGGCCCATCTTCTTTTGATGATGATTTCAAACTGTCACTAGTTGTTTCCTGAATACATTTGCATTTCTGGCCCCGAAGAACCTTTGACTTTTCAAACTTTTACATGACGGTTGGTTGCGTGGGACTTAACCTTTTCAACTTTATTTTGCCTTTGTGGCATTTCACTTTCGACTTTTTTCTTCCAAAGCTTTCAATTTCAGAGCATTGGGAAACCTTTGGCTTTTCACACTTTTCCATGACGGTTAGTCGCGTGGGACTTAACCCATTCAACTTCATTTTGCCCTTGTAGGCACTTCTTTTTGATTTTCTTCTTCCAAAGTTTTCAATTTTAAAGCATCGGCCAATCATGGCAAGTCGGGGTCAATTCAATATCCTTGCTGAGGCTGGGCGCCTTTTGAATATATCAGCTTTGTTCAAATGGGAACCCTGTAAATCGATTTTGCCGTCCTTTCTTTGCCTTATTTTGGAACAAAGTTAGACCGAAAGGGATTCAAAGAAAAACAAACAATTGAGTAGAAAAAATGAGTTTAAAACGAGAGGTGTCCCTTTGGGGGAATAGAAAGACGGACTTATCTGGGAGTACACGCGGACTTCAATGAGCATGACATGCCTTTTGGACTGGATGCCCGATCTGTGTAAACTGTCTGACTCTTAAAAACTCATCACAACTTTTTCCTTGAAAACCGAGAAACCTTGCCCAGGACTGTGTTGATGCCATGGCTATGATGATCCTCTTTTCGATCAGTAGTGCCCTTTGCAGGTTTTCACCAATTGCCCTCCCTCATTTCTCTTCTCACCATCGCCTTATAGTGCCCTTTGCGGGTTTTCACTAACAAGACTCTCTCTCTCTCTTTAAAATTTCTCTACTCATCATCGTCTTACGGTGCCCTTGAGGGTTTTCACCAATAAGACTCTCTCATTTTGTTTTTCTCATTTCTTGATGGCTCCAGGCTCAAATATCTGTGACCTCTAATTCTCGATCATTCTTGCCTATTGGTCGGACGGACTTGAAAGGGATTTGGGTAAAAAGAATTTTGGATTGAATTACAACTTTGGAACCTTTCGGGCGAAATAATCGCTAAAACATCATAACTGCTGCCCAAATTTCAACTTTTAGGGGAATGTGGATATTTTGTTTGGTGTGACCGAACCCCGGAGTGAGGCTGCTTAAGTATCCTTTCGGAATCAGGTCGAACGTAGCTCAATGAAAATGAACTTTTTTTTTTGATTTTTGTTTTGTTTTTCTGTGATTCTTTTTATTTATTTATTTATTTTTTTCTTCATCATTCATTTTTTTTCGAGGTTCCAAAGAGGGTAATCAAAGAAAGGTACCCGACTCAAAAGGGTTTGCAAAGGGTTGATAGTGTTTGGGTAGCGAGAATGAAAGCCTTCGTCATCCCAATCAGAGAGCATGAAAGTTGCATAAAGGGTCAAACATAGTACCTTTTGACTGCATCTACATTGACAGTTGTCTGGGTGACATTTCCTTCAATGTCTCACAAATACAACGCTTCCTTTGGCAAACATTCTTGTTACCATGTATGGACATTTCCAATTTGGAGCTAATTTTTTTTTAGCTTCTTTATGATGTGGGAGGAAACGTCTCAAAACGATTTGTCCTACTTTAAATTTCCTGGGCCGCACTTTCTTGTTGTTGGCACGGGCCATTCTTTGTTGGTACAACTGCAGTGATAAACTACGGCCAATAACTTTTCATCAATCCCAGTTAATTCTTCCAACTGGGTCTTGAGCCATTCTTCATCCTCAATCTCGGCTTCGAAAATGATCTGAAGCGAGAGAATTTTAAATTCTGCGGGTTTCGTTCGGACTTGGCTTAGGCTCATTCTCATATTGTTCTAATTCTTCGTTTTATTTCCTTAACCGCATCTTCATTGCATTCTGATTCCTGATTCATTATTTCGAAGTTTGATATTATTTTTAGGATGTGGGCATGAAATCCGCAAGCATGTCATGTTATTAAAATCTGCATTTAACAGAACTGAAAAAAGAATAAGAGAAGTGACAAAGTCAAGAAAGGAGACATGGACAATATTGATTTCATTTATTTGAATTTTAAAGATAGAAGGGTTTACATCAGAAAGTAAGACAATAAAAGCAAAACATTCGGATTACACCCAGAAATAATCCGGACGCAGAAAGAATAGCAAGACCAGCTACCGAGACTCTTGTTTGACAGGGAACTTTTCTTGGTTTTGGCGACCATTTCAGTTTCTCTTCTGCCGCGGAAATGGCTACAATGGATTTTAGTGCTAGATCAAATTCCCCATCATCACAGATCATTCCAACCACTAGCCCCGCGTTGTGAGCAGGCAACGGATTGTCCGTCACATTAGGGGCCTCTTCTTCCCTAAGAACTATTGACTTGACTTTAATGAGGTCCTCCACTGCTCTTTTGAGAGTCCAACATTGTTCAGTATCATGTCCCTCTGCTCCAAAGTGGTATTCATATCTAGCATTAGCCCGGTGCGAGAGGGACTCGGGGTTTGGCCGGTTCGGGGCCACTAGGTGCAGCAGACCTAGCCTGACTAGCTTTTGGAACAAGCTAGAGTATGATTCACCAATAAGGGAGAACTGATTCCTTCTGGGAGGCTCTCTTGGGCGAGGATTGTATTAGGGAACATTTTTTTGGAGATTATATGGAGCTTGGTGGGGGCATTTCTGGGAGGTGTATAATGCTATGGTTGCGTGTAAGGTTGCGCGTTCATCACCACATAGGGAGGCAGTGCCACGACATAAGCAGTATCTTGATGGGGATAATAGTATTGTGGGACCTTAGGAAGCATATATGATTTGTTGAATGCCCAGGGGGCACCCTTCGAGCTCCAAGTCATCATGGCTTCCTCTTCTCTCTTGTTTCTGTTCGTCAAACCCCCAAAACCATTCTGAAAGACCTTTGATGTGGCCTAAAGGCAACATGACTCAAGATTTGGCCCGTTTTTAACCCATTTTCTACCATCCCCAATTTTGATAGCCTCAGCGAACGACTTACCCATGGCGGACATCATGTTTTGGAAGTAGTCCGTTTCTTGGGCCTGTAGGAAGACTGTAACTATTTTTGCTTCGTCCATTGGAGGCTTTACCCTGGTTTCTTGCTCGCGCCATTTGACAACATATTTACGGAAACTTTCCGCGATTTTCTTTTTCAAATTGGACAAGAGTTTCTGTCGGGAGCGTTGTCCACATTATACTGGAACTGGCGGATAAAATCCCAGGCCAAATCATCCCACACATGCCAATGATTAATTTCTTGATCCATGTACCACTTGGAAGCAATTCCAGTGAGACTTTCTCCAAAATATGCCATTAACAACTCCTCTTTTCCAACAGCGCCCCTCAGCTGGTTACAATATCGTTTTAGATGAGCGATCGGGTCTCCGTGCCCGTCGTGCCTTTCAAATTTTGGCATCATAAAGCCAACTGGCAAGTGGACATGGGGAAACATGCATATGTCGGCATAAGAGACGCTCTTTTGGCCACTCAAGCCCTGCATGTTCTTTAAACTCTGCTCTAGGCTTTTTATTTTTCGAACCATTTCTTCCTTCTCGGGACTTTTGACTATTCTTTCTGATTCAGCCGAACACTCATACAGCGGAGGTTGATTATATGAGTTCGGAGTGACATAACACATATCTTGCTGAAATTGTGGTCCCTGGAATGTGAAAGCCGGAGGTTGAAAACACGGCATGGGCACGGTTGGCTGCGCCATGGTGAAGACAGGCACTGCTGAGAACAATACTAGAGGTGCCCTGGAAACTGGCGCTTAGGGGCGAACCACAAAAGGCATGCCAGGACCGTTAGACGGTATGGAGGGTACCCGCACGGGATGAACGGGTTGGACACATGGACATTGGTAGCCCTACCTGACCTTGGGATCAACTCAGGGACCTCAGGGATTGCACTCGGCGGTTCCCTACCATTAGACCAGGCGTCCCAAATTTCCAACATGCGGAGACGCAACATCTTATTCTCTTCAGCAGTTGCTGTTTCTGGCTGTGGAATAGCCGGTGCCGGTCTATCCTCAAGGTTGATAATGTGTAGATTGCTTTCGGAGGCTATCAGAATCTTTCCTTTAGATCTTGTGAAGTAAGGATGGGAAGCCTAATTACCAACAAATACCAACCACCAAATACAGAACCTTACCTTAGCACACACAACGACATTGTTAGTTCGAAGCATTTAGTAGATAGGAAATTGCACGTTGGGATACAATGCAACTAAACAGTTAAATGCTTCTATCATGGGTTTGAATATTGCGTGTTTCATCCGGACTTTAATTAATTCTTTGCCACTGTGTATCTCTTTTCTTTTCATTTCGCGCTCTTTTTTTATTTTTTATTTTTTATTTTTTTTGACCATTCACATCTAGATTTTTTTCTCTTTTTTTTTTTGCTCTTTGTTTTTCTCTGTTATTTTTGTCACTCTTTTCTTTCTTTTTTCCTCTTTTTTTTTTAAATTGTTTTTCACGCAATTTATTTAATGGCTATGATCGCATCCGATGAGGATTGCCTATGTATCATGACGCCACATGAATCAAATCATTATGTAGTTCAGGAATACCAAGAATAAAGTAAATGAGATAACTCTTTTTCTAGTTTATTCATCATTCTTTTTGAAAATTACCACAAAAAGCTCCTAACAAGGAAAATATTTTGGACTTGGAATTTTCAATTTTGTTTTCATTTTTTTTTGTTGGGAATTTTGAAAGAAAGACTTCTAAAGAAGAAAGAAAATATTTTTCAGATTTCGATTTTATTTTGAGAACTTTTGAAAGAAAGGCTTCTAAAGAAGAAAGAAAATATTTTTCGGATTTTGATTTGTTTATTTTTTTTGAAAGAAAGGTTTCTAAACAAGAGGGAATATATATCCTTTTTTTTTTTGGAATTTTTCAAAAGAAAGACTTTTAAAGAAGAACAAAAGTAATTTGGATTCTTGAGTTTTCCTTCTTTATTTCCAAAAAACAAACTTCTGAAGAAGAGCAAAAATATTTTTGGGCATCAATTTTTTCAAAATTTTATTATATTTACGAAAAGATGTCTTCTAAAGAAGAAACATTTTTTTTTTGAATTTTGTTTTTTGGAGAAAAACTTCTAAAGAAGGGAAAAACATATTTTGGATTGATTTTTTTTTTTTTTTTTTTCGAATGAAAGACTTCAAAAAGAGGAAAATATTTTTGGGTTAATTTTTTTTTTTTTTTGAATTTTCTAAGGAAAGACTTCTAAAGAAGGAATCAAAGGAAGGAAAAATATTTTTGGATTTTTTGAGAATTGGGGGCCAGAACTGATTAGGTTTGCCTACGTATCTCACATTCGGTGAGAATCAGACCCCCGTAGTTCAGTCAGTTTTCACGGAACAGAGGAAACATGGCACTTGAAAATTTTGGCTCATTTTGAAACGAGCTTTCTTTCTTTCTTTATTTTTTCAAAAATTTGGCAGAGCTTTGAGATTTTTCAAATACCGGGATTTTTGAAAACCGGATGAATTTTCTTTCTCCTATCTCTCACTCCTGCTTTTTCTTTATTTTATGTACTTATTTCAGAAGTCGATCAACATGCAACCAGATCAAACAAAATGCACAAGTAGCACGTAGGATGCATCAAGATGGTCTTTCATTTTGGGTACACCTATCCTAGACGGACCCAACCCCTATGTTGAGTCCCCAAAGTCAAATGCACGTGATGCAAACAAATGTTCCTACTAGGGATCCGGCATGAGGCTATGTTATTCTAGGTTTAAATCCTGGGGGGAGTGTTTTAGACCTGGCTTACCCAAGCGGATAGCTCGTTCTAAATCATGAAAGTCTACCCTATCTAGTTACTGACCCAACCTCGTTCTAATTGGTATGACCTCTAACAGAAAAGTGGGTCACGCGCACGTGTGCATCAATAGTTTAGAAGACTCAGAAGGGAGGCGTAAGAAAGCGGTTTATACAGTTCAAATAATATCAAAGCGGTAAATGAGTGGCAATTAGCACAATAGGATCACAAACACAGTAATATCAACAATCAAGAAAGCCAAGTATAGATCACATTATAAGATCGAATTCTGAACCCTGAACCAGAGAATCTGAGTTACAATTCCCCAGTAGAGTCGCTAGAGCTGCCACACCTCCATTTTCCGAAGAATAGGGAGTTTTTTTTTAAAGTGACATGATTCGAAATGGAATTATTTATTTAGTTTTTAGAGTCGTCACTCGAAATTATTTGATTACGGTGTTCCGAGTCATCATTTAATTTAAATCCCAATTCAAGAAAATTTGACTCTGTTTTGAAGTCTGCAAATATAGAAGACCGGGGTAAGGAATTCTGTTAACCCGGGAGAAGGTATTAGGCACTTCCGGATTTTGTGATTTTAGCACGGTCACTTTACAATCATACACGGCTTAATTGTTCAATTGTTACCTATTTTAGAACCTTTGTGCGTTTTACCCTTTACCGCTTTTAGATTACTTAACTATTCATAATTTGGAATTATCTTGAAAGGAATCACATGTGTGTGAATCTGTTTTATTTGGTGTGCTAAAAATCATGTCACGCGTACACTTTATTATTATTATTATTATTATTATTATTATTATTATTATTATTATTATTATTATTGTTGTTGTTGTTGTTGTTGTTGTTGTTGTTGTTGTTGTTGTTGTTGTTGTTGTTGTTGTTGTTGTTGTTGTTATTATTATTGTCAGCCAAGGTCGCTCCAACGCGTACTTTGATTTATTTTGGGAGTCATAATTTTGTCATGCGAACGTATACACAATCACGATAATAAATTAAAGCGCGCCTAAAGCATTCTACGCATATGATTTGTATTTGGTTAGGGGGTGATAGAGTTCTATTTATTAGATACAATTGGGCCAGCATATGGATATTTATTCAATGGAATGGGCTTGACAATATTTCAGCTTATTGGCCCAATTTGTTTATTCACTAATCTTGACCCCAAAATTCCCTATAGCTCCCGAATCCCTCTGCTTCTCTATCTCAACTATCAAAGTGACTTATTTTTTAAGAATTAAATTGGATCTAAAAACATGAAAAGTTTTTAAACATTGAAATTTTATTAAATAAAGGCAACACATAATGAAAAGAAAATTAGTCTAGCTAACATACTTTCAACTAAAACAAACAAAAAATATATATAAGAAAAACATAGAAATAAGAAGGGAAAAAAACGTAAGAAGAGTAGAACAATGAAGGAGGAGAAGAAGAACTAACTTTTCAAATTATCAAAGATCTTTCAATTGGCTTACAAGAAGAACACAGCGATAAAGTTGAATCAAACAGACACGTTCACCCGTAGACCACGAACAGAGCATCGAAAACTCGCCGGCGACCTCGACTGAAAGCTTTACTGTTTCGACTAGGTTTGGAGGGTGGTTGGACGCTGAAATTTTAGGTGTTTGGCTGGTTGTCTGGAGCTGATTTTCACGTCGGGTTGAGGTGATCTTGGGGTTCTTTTGAGGCTGTTTTGAGGAGGTTTTTCAATTGGTTTTCTTGCATTGAATTTGGGTGTTAAAGGGTCATTTTTGGGGCTGATTTAGAGCTTAAGTTTGGGGTGTTTTGCTGGAGTTTCATGGGTGGTTTCAGCTGTGTTTTTGAGTTATTTAGGGACTGTTTCGGGTCAGTTTTGGCTGGATTTTGAGGCTCTTTTAATGGAGATTCAAGGGCTGTTTTGGGGTGATTTTCATGGGTGATTTCAGAATTGTTTTATGGTATATTTGGGTTGAAGAGCATAAGTTAGCGATAAGAGGAGGAGCTGCTATTTTCAGTGAAGAAGAAAGAGGAAGGCTGCTCAAAAATTTATAGCTGCTAGAGTTTTATTTTTTCTGTTGTTTTTTTATCTCCAGCAATTCCTCTGTTTTTCTCCAACCCCGTTTTGGTTTTTTCTCTCCCCTTTTCTCTCGTCTCTTATGTTTGTATCCTAAGTAAAAATCCGTAAGAAAAAAAATCTAAAATCACAACCCTCCCCCCCCGCTCCCCCCATATGCGTGAATTTTGTGGACTAAAATGTGCCTGAGAGAGAATGTGATAGTGAGTGCATGTGAGTAGCTACCAAGAAAAGTGAGAATATTTTAGGAAGAATCTTTTCCAAGTGGCAAGTTGTGATTGGTTCTTTTTGTTTTTTAGTATTTTTTTTTCTTGATAATAAATAAGCAAAATAATCTACTCCTACTAAATAAGTAATAAAAGCAAGGTAAAATTATTGCACTCAAACCTCTAACTTAAAAATTGTACTAAACTTGATAAAACTACATTTTTGAAAACTTTTCTTACTTTGTAAATGAAAATAAAACTAATATTCTAAAAAATTAACTCTTTTTGTAATT
The DNA here is from genome assembly GCA_002018475.1 of Nicotiana obtusifolia. Lineage (NCBI taxonomy): Eukaryota > Viridiplantae > Streptophyta > Magnoliopsida > Solanales > Solanaceae > Nicotiana > Nicotiana obtusifolia. The sequence continues at coordinate 28,791 of MCJB01002980.1, forward strand.
TTTAATTTTATCAAATAAACATACTAAAAAGTGAAATAAAGGCTAAAATTTTAAGATTAAACTTATATTTACATACTAAAAAGTGATAAAAAATTTAAATATAGTAAAAAATTAGGTGCTCACAATCTTCAGTTGTGGTATCTTTTACGCCATTTTCTTAAGTGGAGCTGATTTTTCATTCTAAAATCGCTTCTTCTATTGTTACAAGAATCAATTCACCCTTCTATGAGGATCCAAAAAGGAAAAAGAAGTCACCTTTATTGAGACTAATTATAAGTTTTGGGTTAGAATCTTGGTAAAATTCTTTATAGGGAATAGTACCTCCTTCAATTATTTTATACGACGCAAAATCGGATTAGTCCTACCACGAGTATTAGATGGTTAGACAGAAAAATTCACTAACGTCATAGCAGAAAAGCCCTAATGTCCATATACTGAATTACCTAATTAGTGAAATACTAAACTACATAATTTTAAGTATTTTTTAGTGGAAAGGTAAAAGGGTATAGAGGGAGGGTAGGGACCTTACCCTCTAATACAAAGTGAGAGATTGAAATAACAACCTCTAATGAAGTTATGAAAAACCAGACAGTATATTACCACTCACTATGCTTCCACATCCCTTGCTTTATGGTAGGTCAAAGTGTAATTCTGCAGCCTTTAGTTGTCGAACTTGAAAGGAGGCCATTTCCTTTAGTTGTCACGATCCAAAACTCACTATAGACCATGATGGCGTTCAACAACGCCGTTAGGCAAGCTAACGGTGAATTACCAACTTAATTATTTATTTTATTATTTTTGAAATCATGAATCTTATTAGATAGAGAAATTAATGCATTAAAAATCGTAGATACATATATTTTGAAAAAAATATAAAGTAAAAATGTGTCAATGTAAAGCAAACCATAAACAAATTCTAGAACATCCCAAAACCCGGTGTCACAAGTGCATGAGGGTCTGGTAAGGAGTGCAATAATAATGCAATAAATGTTTGAAAAATAAAATAGACAGGATAAAGTAAATAAATAAGATGGAGACTCTGAGGGCTGCGGTGCGTTGTATAGGAAGCAGCTCACCTTAAAGTCCCCTCAGATCCTGCACGTTCAATGCAGAAGTGTAGTGTGAGTACGTAAATCAACGCGTACCTAGTAAGTATCTAACCTAACCCCAGAGAAGTAATAACGAGGGGTCGACATCGACACTTGCTAGTGGTCAAATAAATAAAATGTAGGAATCATAAGTAGGAACGGAATACAACAAGATCAATATAATAAAGAACAGTAGATAACAAAATCCATTAACAAAATATCATCAGTTTGAAAATCCCAAAGTGCCACATGCTTTTACTCTCGACAAATAAGCACTATCAAATAAATATCCGATCTCAGGTAATAAAAAGAATATCACGTAAATTTCAAGTTCAATCAAGAGGGTAATCTCGTGGGTATTCGGACTCCTAGCGATTTTACGCATGAATTTTGCCGAGGTCGTTCGGTCCGATCCATAAAGTCGTGTACATATACTGTCGAGGTCGTACGGCCTGATCCATGGATGCATATTATATATACTGCCGAGGCGTTTGGCTCAATTCCCAGAAAGAGAAGAAATTTGCCGACTTACGAATCGCGTATTTAATATATAGGGTCAGAGACGTAAGGTAAACATGATATTTACCATCAATCGATTATCCTGCCAAATAGCTCACGGAATTGAGATTCGATCTAACATGATCTTTATCAACTTTTACTTATAGTCTTCAAATAATTAAGCTAACAATTACATTCAGGTAATACAATTTATTGCATGGTAAAGTCCTAGGTCTACCCTAACATAAACACGAATTTATATACTTACAGACTCTTTTCACCTTGTGCGTACATAGTCCCCACAACAGGTAGCACATATCAAATACATCACCTAGGGGGTAGTTTCCCCCTCACAAGGTTAGACATGAGACTTACCTCGCTCTGAAGTTTCATAACTGGCTCCAATGCCTCTCTAACACCTCAAACCGATGAGCATGAATCCGAAACTAGTAAAACAACGTGCAAATAAATCAAAAATATACTCCAATGCTTATAATTTAACAATTTATAACAATCCTCAACTCCGGTCGAAAAGTCAACAAAGTCAACCCTCGGGCCCGCATGACTGAGTTCCGAAAATTTTTGAAAATAAATATTACCCATTACACTACGAACCCATATGTATTATTTATTCTTAATTCCATGTCCAATTTTGTGGTTAAAATCCAAAAGTATCAATTCTAGATCTTCTACCAAAAATCTCACATTTTTCACTTAAATTCTTGAATTAACAAGCCTAAATTCGTGTATTTAACTCACAACATGTAGAAATCACTTACCTCATGATTGATGATGAAAATGGCGCTCCAAAATCGCTCCAAAGTCAGCTCCCATGGAAGAAATGAAGTGAAAATGAGCCAAACCCCCGATATAAAACAACGCTGCCCAGCCTTCGCCTTACCCCCACGTTCCCGAAGAGCAACCTACTCCAGCTCCAAAACTCCTCTAGACGAACGCGAGACAAGGGTTTCGAAGACGATGCTTCCCCAGGCCATCTCTTCACAGGCGCGACCGCTCCACCACGAACGCGAAAGCCAAGCTTCCAGGCCCAGCATTTTCCCCTACGCGAACATGATAGCCTGTCGCGAATGCGCTGCACATCCGCCCACACCTTTGCGAACGCGTGAACCAATTGCGTTCATCGTGAACGCGATGAAAAATAATCCTCCAATTCAAATACTTTTTCGTGAATGCGAGCAACCCTACGCGTTCGCAAAAAACACCAGAACCAGCAACAACAGTAACAAAACATGGAGAAATAATCCGAAAATATTCCAAAACTCACCTGAGGCCCCCGGGACCCTGTCCAATCACACCAACAAGTCCCAATACATTATCCGAACTTATCCAAAGGCTATAAACGCCACGAATAACATCAAAATTATCAATCGACAATCAAAATTCTTCTTTCAACTTCCAAACACTCAAATTTTGACGAATGCGACCGAATTATACTTAAACATTTCGGAATGATGCCAAACTTTACGTACAAGTCATAAATCACGATATGAACCTATTCCAAGGCTCAGAATCCCAAATGGACATCAATCACATCAAAATCCACTTCAAATCAAACTTAGAAATTTATAAAACCTTCAAAATGCCAACTTTCCATAATAAGCGGTGAAATGCTCCCGGGCCGCCCGACACTCCACCCGAATATATTCCTAAGTCCGAAATCAACATATGAACCTATTGGAGCCTTCAAATCGGGATCCCGAGGTCATTTACTCAAAAGTCAAACCTTGGTTGGCTCCTCCAACTTAAAGCTTCCGATTTCAGAATTTTCCATCCAAATCAACTTCGAACTTCCCGAAATTCAGTTCCAACTATGCGTGCAAGTTATAAAACATGAAGTGAAGCTACTCAAGGTCTCAAACTCCCGAATGACGCACTAGAGCTCAAAATAATCGGTTGGGTCGTTACATTCTCCTTTATACGTTCATCCTCGAACGTGCGAAGAATCGCTCCGGAATTGCCGAAACCACTATTTAACACCTCGTGCACCTACCCATGCCACCACAACCCATGTGAGCACATTAGCTCGAGCCCGACTGAAGATCCTTCCTGCTACCTTAGCCCACAAGCCTTAAAGCCAAATTCCAACATCCGAAATTCTCTATGAGACCTGATTAACAGATGAACAACGTATCAATCTCCACCCGTTGTACCAAATATGATCATGCACCCATGCTGAAACCACACAATGCACCGCATAATTCTTATGCCCATAATAATAGCCTCCAACCGTAGAAGCTGCAAACTCACTAATCTGATGCCCGTCGTATACCTTATAACGTGCACAAGCGCTGATCCAACCCTCACGATACTACAACGATGAAAGCGGCCCGTAGAAGCTCATAACCACTTGCCAAATCAATAAATCATAGAGCCACTCCGCTTGACAAGAACCATTACCTCATTCTGAACCGAATAGTGATATTTTCTCTTTAATATACCCTACATAAACCCGATCGCATTGATCTCAGGGCCAATAACCTCGTCTTACCCAGTACAAGCTACTCAGGAAATAAGCCACCTCAAACAACGTCTAAAATCTCATATGATGCCATCAATGCGCCAACAAGCTACAGCTCGAATATGACCCATAAGGAAGAACGACTCTGGCAAAGAACTACCTAGCCTGCGTAACGAATAAAACGGTCGAATAGATGCTATGAACCTATATCAGAGATGAGAAACAAGGCACATAAAATAAGTATACGGAATCGTACTCAACATCTCACTGTTGCGGCGCGCAACCCGATCCACAAATGATACCTTTGCAGCGTGCAACCTGTTACAAACATCATACTCGTGGCGGCGTGCCACTCGATCAACACATAACAATCAATAGCAAAATATCCATCAAGCCAAAATGCTCATTCTCACGAAATGCCCGAATATCGACTACAAGCATGCCAAGTTCATAAACACAACCTTGGGGAGACAGTTAGTGCCATCCACTACAAAGTGCAAAGCATGACTAAGGTGCAATAAACAACCCACAACTCGAGAGCCATCTAGCTCATATAACACCACAAGATACACGGGATCACAACACACGTGCGAATAATTCATCCGTCTCACAACCCATATGGCATAATAGAGTATTACATAGAATTGCTGACGACAGGAATAACATCCAACGCCCCAAGACTCCTCTATAAGCAATGCTATGCTGAATGACACATCCGATTTGATGTAGAGCACATATTCACATTAGACCTACCAATGGACCTCAAGCCGATTTCGCTCATCCCATACTGGGCTGATAACCTTTCAAGGATCCACAATGACCCTATTCATGACACATAGAGCAGCCATCCAATTCAGAACAATCTCCCACAGTCTACACCAAAGGAATAGAGCACCTCTCCGGCATAGACTCTCCCATTAGTGATAGTACCAGAATCACCACACCTGATTCCAATCTCCAACAATCAAATGATTAATACGTCACACTTATACGATCTTCCAGTGGGGATATACTCCCACAACCTTCCCCACTAGGTAGGAAAATCTGAATATCAATGGCCATCGACCATGCTATTTCTATAGTACTAGTCAAGCATCCGCATTTCAATACCCAATACTTCTATCACAAAACAGACCACCCTCAGGCTGCCAAAATAGTGTCAGTATACTCTGAACATCTGAAATCCTCCCGTGTTCTTCCGAGCTTGTGAAATTCTTATAAACACCGAACCACAACCTTGATCCTCAACTTCCAATTTCCATACCACTCACTGCACCTATCATGCTGCTACGCGAGAGTACAAGAATTTCATCATAACCCCTGAACCACCAATAGAACAAACATTTCATCGGCTAGAACCTTTCACTCACCTCATTTCAGAAGAATAATTGCAACACACAACCGAATTCCCATAACCGTAGAAAATGCAAACCTCCAAATCGTAGTCTAAACCGCCATAACTCTTCCGAGATACATTTACACATAATAAGGCCATCATAATCAAATACCTCAAAATCAATCAAATTACGGTGGCTGTCAAGCCTGCACGTACAACCACGAATCACTCGTATAACTTAACATGCCGAAGGAATTGATCATTTTCACGACCATACTAATTTAAACCATTATTAACTGACTAAACTTCTTCCGATTTACTCTTGATTTGCCTTTAAAATAATAGTTCTATTCAAACACATAACGAACCACAAACTACATTCATCCCGAGTGACCCCAAATTATGAGACCACATCGTCTCAATACCCATCAGCCGTCTCATGCCCTCCTCATGAACTCAATAGTCTCTCCAGCTGATACACCCATTCTGGAAGACCTCCTGCGAATTCAAAGCTGTCGCTCCCATTTCTTTAACATTGCACCGTAGACCCGATGATAACATAGAAATTTCCCAAGTATTCTTCACACTCTGCTATAAAACCCAGTCCTCCGCCACATAACGAACCCAAAATCCTTAAACACCGCACTTTGGTTCTTGAATCCACTAGAACCATTGTTGAGAGTCACCCACTCTGACCTGGTCCCGAATATATAACAAAACTCTAATGCTCTGTTAGCATATGAGCACTCCCAAAGAAGCAACCGGATGAATTCCTTTCCTTGTACGTCACATCCATAAGAAGCATACACTCTGAGTCATCCCAAATTCGTACACGAATCGATAAGGTGAAAGTAGCAGATATACATCAAATTCCTTGCCTGAAATACCCTCGATGTTTCCTCCCCTTGGTCGTAACTAATCTACAAATATACCGATAACCTGATACTGCTAAGGCACACAACTACGTGACCCAATCATAGGCGGTGGGCTCCCCCACATAGCTACAATCACAATAAATGCAGAACCCACAATAACTCCTCCTTATCAGTTACCATGATCTCGCACCGTTAACCCACCAAATTTCTCACAATCTCTTGTGAAACATTTCATGAAACATTTGGAATTATCAGCCACCATCTCATATTCGACTTCCTGAGAGTCGTACCATCTTCTTCAAGCGATCCAGGCTCGTATTGTAGTATGTGCCTCCGCTGGGTAGATAGTAGAACTCTTCGTAGGAACTTCTTCAAAATCACGCAACCGCTAACTTGATCATAGGAGATAGCCCACCCGTGTAATTCGATATCGATATCTTCCAACGACATTGCCTTGGCTACAACTACCACGAAATCAATAAACCCTCCTGAGCCCATGCTCGTCCACCAGTTGTAAGAGTCCATTCATTCTCCATTAGCATCATCAAGAAGGTCCAACAATACGTTCCAACTCGAAGTCATGTTGCATCCCAAAACGATAATCAAGCTTTCACACCCCTCTTCATTCTAAGCAACTACTTTCCGTCATATTCGACCTTCCTCAGTACAGTAGCTATCACCCCAAAGAAATTCATAGACTTAGTCACTATCCACCATAATCCCCAAATCGCTCTAAACTTTCTCAAAGCGTGTGGCTATCCTACCACAGAATCCGTATACTACTCTGCCACTCCTACTTCGGTTAAACCATCTCTTTAAGTAACTTCTCAGCCTCTGATGTTCATACTTGACCTGATATCAATTCAACCACCGCGAGACATCTCCCACTATGTCTTTCCTCCTTCTTCGCTGCCAAAATACTACCTCAAATAATAATTCATCTTTGTATCATCCGAACGGATAAACTGCCACCTACTCTGAGCCTCCATAAAGATCATCTCTCTCGAGCCATCAACACTAGAAATAGCGTTTCGACTCTAAAGCCACTATACATCGCCATCTCTGACAACCACTGCTTAGGCACCATTTCACAACATCCTGCTCCGAAGGCAATTCAAAGGAGACTATAATACCGATGAGCCTTAATGCGTTCCAACTACGATGACACCATACCATAATGAGAATTTCACACGTTCGAAAATATCAAGTCTCGCTACTTCGTCAGCTAAGGCCTAAACATCCATATTCCAAATGCCTTTTCTCTGCTAAAATCAAATACCGAACCTCTAAACCATGAATCGAGTAATCCTATTTTTGATTCATTGATTGCCGCGCATAAATAAGCGCCCTACCATCCACACCAACACTATGCGATAACAACGCATGAACCACATAATCCACTATGCATAGACTCGAAACCATAGGAAACACTAGCACTGCGTCGAAACGACAGAGCACCCTTCCACAAGGCGACGACAATATCCCGCTCGAATATGCAGGGAGAAACATCCTGCACACATCTGCAGTACCACTACAACTCCTCGATGCCCAATTGGTAACAAGTGCTCAACATCGTATAAGAATAAGTAGGAAGGAAATAAAGGCATAAGCTTCAATGGAATCAAACTGTGCGACAAGGAATCAAGAAGGGAAGTGCTCCTAACAACCGTATAGCCTCTTGAAGATAAGTACCGATCTATAAGACTCTACTAAACTCGCTCGTGACACGTGAGACCCAAGTGAACCTAGAGATTTGATACCAAGCTGTCACGACCCAAAACCCACTTTAGGTCGTGATGGCACCTAACTTCGCCATTAGGCAAGCCAACAGTAAATTACCAACTTAATTATTCATTTTATTATTTTTGAAATCGTGAATCTTATTAGATAGAGAAATTAATGCTTTAAAAATCGTAATTACTTTCATTTTGTATATAATATAAATTAAAAGTGTGTCAATATAAAGCAAACCATAAACAAATTTTAGAACATCCTAAAACATATCACAAGTGCATGAGCTTCTGCTAAGGAGCACAATAATAATACAACTACTGTCTGGAAAATGAAATAGACAGGATAAAGTAAATAAATAAGATGGAGACTCTGAGGGCTGCGGTGTATAGCATAGGAAGAAGCTCACCATAAATTCCCCTCACCAGTTGCGCCTACGTTCCAGGATGACCACCAAATGAACCTATCAGATCCTGCACGTTTAGTACAGAAGTGTAGCGTGAGTACGTAAATCAACGCGTATCTAGTAAGTATCTTGCCTAACCCCAGAGAAGTAGTGACGAGGGGTCAACATCCACACTTACTAGTGATCAAATAAACAAAATACAGGATTCATAAGTAGGAATGAAATACAACAAGATTAGTAGAATAAAGAACAATAGATAACGAAATCCTTTAACAGAATATCATCAGTTTGAAAATGCTCAAGTGCCACATGGTATCTCGACAAATAAGAAATATCAATTAAATATCCGATATCAAGTAATAAATAGAATATCACGTAATTTTCATGTTCAATCAAGAGGGTAATCTCGTGGGTATTCGGACTCCTTGCGATTTTGCGCACAAATTATGCTGACCCGACCCATAAAGTCGTGTACATACACTGCCCAGGTCGTACGGCCCGATCCATAGATGCATCTAATATATATATATATATATATATATATATATATATATATATATATATACTGCCGAGGCGTTCAACCCAATTCCCAGGAAAAGATGAAACTTATTGACTAAAAATCACGTGTTTACTATACAGGGTCAGATACGTAACTTAAAAATGATATTTACCATTAATAGATTATCCTGCCAAATAGCTTAGGGAATTGAGATTCGATCTAACATGATCTTTATCAGCTTCAACTTATAGTCTTCAAATAATTAAGCTAACAATTAAATTCAAGTAATACAATTATTCCATGGTAAAGTCCTAGGTCTACCCGGGCATAAACATGAATCTAGCTACGTATGGACTATCAGCACCTCGTGCGTACGTAGCCCCCACAACAAGTAGCACATATAAAGTACATCACCTAGGGGGTAGTTTCCCTCTCACAAGGTTAGACAGGAGACTTACCTCGCTCCGAAGTTCCATAACCGGCTCCAACGCCCCTCTAACACCTCAAACCGATGCCCATCAACCCAAAACTAGTCAAACAACGTGCAAAGCAATAAAAATATACTCCAATGCTTATAATTTAACAATTTATAACAATCCTCTACTCCGCTAGAAAAGTCAAGAAAATCAAACCTCGGACCCATGTGCCCGAATTCTGAATATTTTCAAAAATAAATATTACCCATCACACCAGGAACCCAAGTATAACATTTATTCTAAATTCCATGTATAATTTCGTGGTTCAAATCCAAAAAATAATAATTCTAGGTCTTCACCAAAAATCCCACATTTTCCACTTAAATTTTTGAATCAAAAGCCTAAATTCGTGTATTTAACTCACAACATGTAGAAATCACTTACCTCATGATTGATGATGAAAATGGCACTCCAAAATCGCTCCAAAGTCGGTTCCCATGGAAGAAATGAAGTGAAAATAGCCAAACCCCCAATTTATAACATCACTGCCCATCCCGACCTTCTTCGCGAATGCAGCCTTACCCTCGCGTTCGCGAAGAGCAACACGCTCCAGCTCCAAAACTCCTCTACGCTAACACGAGACAGGGGTCACGAATGCGATGTTTCACTAGGAAATCTCTTCGCGGACATGACCACTCCACCACGAACGCGAAAGCCAAGCTTCTAGGCGCAGCCTTTTCCCCTACGCAAATGCGATAGCTTGTCACGAACGTGGTGCACATCCGCCTACACCTTCGTGAACTTGTGGCCCAATCGCGAATGCGATGAACAAAAATCATCCAGATCAAATCCTTCTTTGCGAACCCGAGCAACCTTATCCGTTTGCGATGAACAACACCAGAACCAGGAATAACAACAGCAAAACATGGAGAAATGATCCGTTAATACCCCGACACTCACCCAAGGCCCTCGGGACCCCGTCCAATCACAACAACAAGTCCCAATACCTTATCCGAATTTATCCAAAGGCTCGAAGCGCCACGAATAACATCAAAATTACGAATCGACAATCAAAATCCTTCTTTCAACTTTCAAACACTCAAACTTCGGCGAATGCATATGAATCATACTTAAACATTCCGGAATGATGCCAAACTTTACGTACAAGTCATAAATCACAATACGAACCTATTCCAAGGCTCAGAATCCCAAACGGACATCAATCACATCAAAATCCACTTCAAATCAAACTTAGAAATTTATAAAACCTTCAAAATGCCAACTTTTCACAATAAGCACCCAAATGCTCTTGGGCTACCCGAATATACGCGCAAGTCCAAAATTATCATACGAACCTATTGTAATCTTCAAATCGCTATTCCGAGGTCATTTTACTCACAAGTCAAACCTTGGTCGTTTATTCCAACTTAAAGCTTCCGAATAGAGAATTTTCAATCCGAATTAACTTCGAACTACCCGAAATTCAATCCCGACTATGCGTACAAGTCATAAAACGTGAAGTGAAGCTACTCAACACCTCAAACCGTCGAACGATGTGCTAGAGGTCAAAATGACCGGTCGGGTCGATACACTCTAATACAGAGTGAGAGATTGAAATAACAACGTCTAATGAAGTTATGAAAAACTAGACAATATATTACTACTCTCACTATGCTTCCACATCCATTGCTTTATGGTAGGTCAAAATGTAATTCTGCAGCCTTTGGTTGTCTAACTCGAATGGAGGCTATTTCCTATTTATCCAGCTGCATAAGGCCTCTGACTTTCTTGGTAGCTCATCTAACCTTGTAAAAATAATCTGCCATTTGTGTCTACGACTGAGAGGTGCTAATTTGTTTGCTATCTTATTAACTTCCTTGTGACGGTGGCGCACTACTACACCTTTGTTATTCATGATCTTTCCGATCTTCTCCACTATTGTAATCATTCTCCATAGTGTTGTGACTTCTTCATTTATGCTATTTGTAAGAAGTAGTGGGTTTGCCTCGACTATCACTTTGTTTAGTCCGACTGCTAAGCACTGTTGTAGCCCATAGAGCATTGCTGCAGTCTCAGCCTACTTGCTAGTTCCCGACCTAATAAGATAGAGTAGGCTAGGAGAAATTTTCCTTTGCTGTCCTCGATAATGATCCACTCCCACAATTTCCATCTTGGCAGCTCCCATCGCTTTTAAGCTTATAAAATAGTGGTGGTGGTTTACTCCACTTAACCATTTTGTATGCTTTATGTGCCATCGACTTGTTAATAATAATTTTAAGTTTCTTCCATGAATACTGCATCCCTTGATTTTTGAACTTCTGATTTAGGGCAATTAGAGTCTTAGATCTGTGGATTGAAGGGGGCTCCAACCCGTACTTTGCTATACATCTTAACTTTATAATCCCAGATAATAATTGCAGGCAGAACTTTAACCATAAAGATGAAATCTGATTCAAGGTCCTATGATTCTCCCATTTAGTAACAGTTGGATAAGCTAAAGGTTTTCAATTTGGATACCAAGGGGATCTGCAAAGCTTGCCCATACTGATTGTGAAAAATTCCTTCTATATAGGAGGTGAGGGGAAGTCTCCATTTCATCTGATGTTGGGTGAGCAACAATAGCACTTTGGTTGTATATTGTAGCCAAATCTTGTAATCTTTTCATATGTGGGGTACTCTATCATATACTGCCCTCCAGGTCATGAAAGCTATCTTAATAGACACCTCTTTATGCCAAATTATTCTATTCATTTACTTCTGTGCTCTTTTTTATCTCAAGAAATCCCAGACAGATACAACTGAAAAAGGTCCATTGCTATTTGGTGTCTAAATCCCTCTACCTGCAACCCTTACTGATATTTGAACTTGTTGCTGTTTAATTATTCTGGCTGAGGTTGGGATGTCAATGTCAAGTTCTTCATACTGCCACATTCCTCTTGAAACGCATCCTTTAGCATAAGGTTTATTGGCCTAGCACCATCTAGTAAGTGACTTGAAAGAGGTCCCAATATTGTCCAATTGTCATACCAAAATGATTTCTTTCCTTTACCTGGTAACCATATTATATTCTGCTCTACCTCGTATTTGAGTTCACATAGAGCCTTCCAGCATAGTGACTGCCATGCTTTCCATTGAGCAGCTAGTGGGTGGAGTGATTTCTTTTCTTCCCCTAGTAACCATATTATATTCTACTCTACCTCATATTTGAGTTCACATAGAGCCTTCCAGCATGGTGACTGCCATGTTTTCCATTGAGCAGCTAGTGGGTGGAGCCTTTTGTAGTACTTAGCAAGCATGAAATCTTTCTAAAGAGATGATCGAACTTTTAAGTTCCACCTGGATTTTTCCATGAATGCATTACAAACATCTTGAAGTTTCCTAAATAGAATCCTCCTTGATATTGATTGCATAATGCCTTCCACGCTACCCAATGGTGCATGCCATTTTCATTTGTACCTCTCTAGAAAAAATTGGCTATGATCTTCTCTATCTGTACAAGAACCACTTTTGGAGGGTGCGCAGATCATAGGATATGAATGAACATTACCTGAAGAACATGTCCAATGAGTATGGCTTTTCAACCTGTTGAAAGAGACCTATTCTGCCAATATTTTACTATGTTTGTCACCTTACTAATAAAGTCAGAGTAATATGAAATCTTTTGCCTTCCCACAAATAGAGGGCATCCCAAATATTTGATGAGAAATTCTTTATACTGCATGCCTATGAGGTTTGAGACCCTATCAATGAGGTTCATAAATGCCCCTATCTCCAGCATAAAGCAACTCTTGTTCTTGTTAATCTGTTGGCCGCATATAGCCTCATACTCTACCAAAGTCTTCAAGACCATTCTCAGAGTCCTTCTCCTACCACTGCTAAGAAACACTTAATCATCTGCAAATGCAAGGTGGTTGATTTGTGGCCCTTGCATGCTCATGTGATATCCAATATATCCTCTTCTATTTTGTAATTCATTTAGCATGACTTAAAGAAGTTCTAAACTGAGGACAAAGAGCACCGGAGAAATAAGATCACTTTGTCTTAACCCATTCTCAGACTTGTAAAAATCACGCCTCTGCCTATTGACTATTAAAAAATATCAATCACTTGATATAAATTTGCTAATCATATCCACCACCTTGTTGAGAATCCCAACTTCCTCATAGCTTGCATTAATATAGCCAGGCAACTCTATCACATGCTTTGTCCATATCAAGTTTTATCACTACATTGCCTCCATTCTGCCGTTTTCTAATATCCCTTATAATATCATAAGCCAAAAAGGTGTCCTATGAGATTAATCTTCCCTTGATGAGCCCTAATTGATTGTTAGATATAATCTTTGGCATAAGTTAAGAGAGTCTAACATTCAAGATCTTAGCAGTTATCTTGCTTGAGACATTGCATAAACTGATAGGCTACAAATCAGTGAGTTGTTGAGGGAAATTCACTTTTGGTATCATGAATAAACAAGAATGAGAAGAATATGAGGATATTAGCTCCTTTGAAAAAGGCTAAAACAGCCTCATACACATCTTTGCAATCATTGTCTAGCAGGCTTGATAGAACAATGCACTCAGTCCATCTAGACATGGTGCATTGTCCAACCTTATAGAAAAAACATTCTTCATAGACGTGAGAGCTGTCAACATAGCATTATCTTCTTCTATTACTTTAGAAGTTAGGCAGTCCAGTGCTAAGAAGCTGTTTAATGCTTCATAATGACTGAAGATCTTTTGAATATGATTTATTCCTATTATGTTAATTTCTTGTCTGCCCTGTCTCCATTCACCATTTTTATCCTGAATCTCTGAATATTAAGTATGCTTCTCCTGCTTTTTATCACAATGTGGAAGTAGGCAGTAGTTTTATCGCCATTTTGTAGCCATTTTGCTAGAGAGCTGCCAGTGGATATCGAGGGCATTGATGGTGGAATGAAGAGGTCCAACGAAAAGTGGAAGCCAATAAGGTTGTTTATACAAAGTTAGTGGAGAGAAAAGATGTGGTGAGAAAAAGCAGGAATAGGGAGATAAGAAGACGAAGAAGGCAGCTTATGAATGCTTGTATGTAGAGCTAGAGGACAAAGGCAGATAAGAAGATATATTTGCTCACCAAGACGTGAGAAAGGAGGGGCCGAGACCTGGACCAAGTAAGGTGCATTAAGGACGAGGAAGACAATGTATTGGTAGAAGAGGCGCACATTAGATGAAGATTATAGACATACTCCTATAAACTCTTAAATGAAGAGGAGAACAAGAATATTGTGCTAGGTAATTTAAAGCACTCCAAGAAGCCTCATTATTTTTGGTACTATCGGTGTATAAAGTTTGAGGAGGTTGATGGGGCTATGCATAAGATGATAAGGGAAAGAGCGACTGAGCCAGATGAGTTCCCAGTGGAATTTTAGAAGAGTACCAGCAAGGCAGGTATGAAGTGGCTAACTAGGTTGTTTAATGTCCTTTTTAGGAGGAAAAACATGCCCGAGGAATGGAGTTGGAGAATAATGATTCAGTTGTACAAGAACAATGGTGATATTTATAATTGCAACAATTATAGGTGCATCAAGCTGCTAAGCCACACTATAAAAGTTTGGGAGAGGGTGATGGAGATTAGGGTGAGGAGGGGTGTGTCTAGTTTTGAGAACCAATTCGGATTCATGCCCTGACGATCTACTACAGAAGTCATTCATCTGGTTAGGAGATTGGTGGAGTAGTATAGGGAGAGGAAGAGAGAATTACATAAGGTGTTCATTGACCTAGAAAAGCATACAAAAAAGTTGCAAGACGTTCTATGGAGTTGTCGGAGGCTAAAGGTGTACCTATGACATATATTAGGGCAATTTAATACATGTACGATAGAGCCAAGACAATGTTAAGAATAGTAGAAGGAGACTCAGAACACTTCTCAGTCATGATGGATTGCATTAGGGATCAACTCCTAGCCCGTTTTTGTTTTATTTTGTGATGGATGAATTGACGCACCATATCCAAGGAAGGTTCCATGGTGTATGCTGTTTGTATATGACATAGTATTGATTAGCGAGACACGCGATAGAGTTAACACTAAGCTGGAGGTTTGGAGACATACCCTAGAGTCTAAATCAGGTTGAGTAGGACTAAGATGGAGTATCTTGGAGTGCATGGTCTGTGACATAACTTATGAAGGATGTGAGGATTGAGTCACAAGTCCTTTCAAAGAGAAGAAGTTTCGAGTAGCTTGGGTCAATAATCCAAGAAAATGAGGGTGATGGATGATAATATCACACAACATATTGGAGCGAGATAGATGAATTTGAGGCTCACATTTGGTATCTTGTGTGATACGAATATGCCACCAATAATTAAAGGTAAGTTCTATAGAGGGGTTGTTAGAAAAACTATGTTTTGTGGGGCTGAGTGTTTTCCAATCAAGAACTTTCACGCTTAGAAGTGAAAGTAGCAAAAATAAGGATGCTAAGATAGATTTGTGGGAATTCTAGGAGAGATAGGACTAGAAACAAAGATATTTGGGACAAGGTGGGAGTGTCCTCCATGGTGTACAAGATGAGAGACGCGAGACTGAGATTGTTCGGGCATATGAAGAGGAGATGCACGAATGCCTTAGTAAGGAGTTGTGAGAGGTTGGAGGCGATAGGTCTAAGAAGAGGTAGAGGTTGGCTGAAGAAGTATTGGAGAGAGGTGGTTAGACAGGACATGCCACATCTTCAGATTACCGAGGACATGATCCTAGATAGATATAACGACCCGATCGATTGTTTTGAACTTTAGAATTTTTGGTTCGATGGTTTGAGACTTAGAATAGCTTCATATGATGCAGTATGAATTGCGTGTACGGTTGATTTTGATGTTTGAGAAGTTTGAGATTGATTTGGAAGAGTGATTCTCAATTTGGAAGCTTTAAGTTAGAGGATTAACAAAAGGTTGACTTCTGAGGACACGACCTCACAATCAGGATTAGGGTTACTATAGGTTTGCATGGTGATTTTAGACTTGAGTGTATGTTCGGATTGTGATTTGGGTGGTCGGGGTGTAATTCAACGCTTGTTGTCGGATGTTTGTATTTTGAAGGGTTTTGAATTTGCTAAGTTTGACTTGGAGTGAGCTTTTGTGATCATATTCCGTTTGGTATTCTGAGTGTGAAAGAAGGCTCATGTTGTCATATTAGACTTGTGTGTGGAATTTGGTTCGATTCTGAGTTATCTAAGTATGATTCATCGCGTTCGGAGTTTGTTGAAGGAAGTTGGAAATTTGAAAAATTGATTAGTTTGATTTGGGGTGCGATTCTTGGTTGTGATGATATATTATGTGTGTTTGAGACTTCGATTAGGACCAGGTTATACTGTCTTTCCGTATGAGATCCCGAGTAGCTCGGTGAATTTCAGACCACCTGGAGCATGTTTGGCATTTTAGACTTTTGCTGGTACTGCCGTGCTTCGCAATCGCGAAGCAAGTGCCGCGATAGGGAAAAAGGGGATTGGCAGAAGTGGTCTTGTTCTTTGCGAACACGACAGAAGGGTTGCAAGCACAGAGAAGGAACTGGGGGCTAGGGGGATTTTATTCTATGCGAATGTGACAAGGGGGTCGCGAACGCGAGGAGAAGGTAGCTGGGCAAGCTGCTCTTCATGAATGTGACTGGGTGAGCGCAAACGCAAAGGAGCGGTTCAGGCTCGCATAACTTGCCCTTTGCGAACACGACTCGGGGTCCGCGAACGTAAAAGGGTGGGTGTTCGTGTGCTTCTCAAACGCGGCTGGGGCGTCTGCAAATGGATGACATGCCTGACAGAAGCTTTAAAAGTTGGATTTTCGGGATTTTCATTCTTATTTGGGATCATTTGAAGTCGATTTTGGTGTGATTTTGAAGGGTCATTTCACCCACCTATTGAGGGTAAATATTTCTAATCCACTTTTTGTTATATTTCATGAATATGTATGAATTTAGGCTTGTAACTTTACGATTTGAGGTGAAAAATGTGAGATTTTGGAAAAAAAATTTAGACATGGTATTTTTGAGTTTTTACCACAAAATTGAACATAGAGTTGGGGACAATTTATATATTTGAGTTCATGATGCTATGGGTAATGTTAATTTTAGAGAATTTTTTGAGTAGCTTCGTGATTTCTTAACTCACACGTATCTTCGCGAGTTGGGGCTAGTGATGCATTG
>MCJB01002980.1:52892-132056 GCA_002018475.1 Nicotiana obtusifolia
GGAGAAATAGAAATGTTTTTTAGATATAACAGTCAAGTCATCAACTTCCGCCAAATTCACTTAGACATGTATTCAACAAGATAAAACTGTGATATCAATCTCTAAACATCAAGTAGAGTCATCAAATACTGATTAGCACGAGGGATAATACAAATCTATGCCTGCATGTCAGTTATACATGCCAAATCAACAAGACTCACATTTTAAATATCAAGTATGCATAATCTCAAGACATTCATAGTGCCTGGTACAAAGTACCCCTCAAACATACTCTAAACACGCTCACGGTGCTTGTCTCAGAGCCCATGGACCATTACATACACACAAATACACATACTCAGTACTGTACGGGTGCCTGACATAAGTTCCTCTGCCAAGCACATATATATGACCCTATGCCTGCACCCACAATTATTACCTGACTCTGGAGGGCTGGGCCCTTGCCCAAGTATTGATCAGATCTAAGTCAATGTTCAATATCTTGTAGCCCAACATAGGGCGTGGCACACGCATCAACTCAATATCAACACCATTCAATATCATGTAGCCCAACATGGGGCGTGGCACACGCATCAACTCAATATCAATACCACTCAGCCTAAAATAGGGCCAGGAGCATGTGTCACCTCAATATGAATTGTAACATGGCTCTATGGCCCAAGATCAGTCATCAATCCGCTCAAGTCACAAAATGCCAACATCTCATAGTAACAACAATCAAAATACCGCACAAAAAATACCCAACATGCCCCAATTTGGACTCGGCTTCAACCTCGAATCGCATCAAACCTCGAGCTAGATCTCCAATTGTGCAAATCCAAGACAAACATCATCCAATGAATTCAAAAATGCTATAGGAAGCGATCCCTATCCACAAAGCTTCGATCTTTGGATGAGAAATTTCCAAAAGTCAATAAAAGTCAACTCGAGTCCTCGTGCCCAAAATTCGAAACCAATACCAAAGTCCTATGATGCATAACCTGCCAAGTCCAAATATGTACTTTGTTCAGAATCGGGTCCAAATAAGTACTTGAATTCCCAAAATACACTATATTAATGTCTAGGCAAAAACCCCAAATTTCATTTCAAACTCCCAAGTTTTAGGTGTAGAAATCCATGGGTGATCAAGATATAAAGCTTAATCCAAGTTAAAATTGCTTACCTCTAATGCAGTAGTGAAATTGCTCTTCAAAATCTCCTCTTCTCGAATTCTAGGGCTCAAAATATGAAATAATGGACAAGTCCCGATAATAGCAACTAAAATAATCTGCCCCAGCTGTACATTACGCGAACGCGACCTCAGGCCCGCGTTCGCGAAGAAAAAAAATGACCCAACACCTAAAACCTTCATCACGAATGCGACGTGCACCCCGCAAATGCAAAGGCCAATTGGCCTCGCAACTATTCCAACGCCATGACCAAGCACAAAGGCATAAGGCTACTGACTAGCCTTCTCCAACACTTCGCGAAAGCGAAGTTATCTATGCGAACGCATTAGCCATCATCCACAATACTCCGCGATTGCGAGAACTCCATCACGAACGCGATGAAAAAATTAACAGAAACCAAACACTCTACGCGAATGCGATACACTGATTGCAAAGGCGAAGCACCTCAGAATAGCAACAAAAATCAGCAATGCAACCAACTAAAATGGTCCTAAACTACCAAGGATCACACCGGAGCCCCTCGGACCTCGTCCAATCATACCAAAAAGTCCAAATACATTATCTGAACTTATCCAAAGGCTCAAAATACCATAATTAATATCAAAGTCAAGAATCGTCGATCAAGGTCAATCTCTTAAGTTCTTAAACTTATTCGAACCAAGTATCCGATTCAAGTCTAACCAATCCGGAATGAACCCAAACCTTTCACACAAGTCCTAATTGAAAAATAGACCTATCTCAATTCTCAGAACAACAATCTGACCCTGATAGCCTGAAAGTCAACTCCCAGTCAAACTTGTGAACTCTCCAATTTTTCAAATTGCTAACTTTCGATAGATAGAGCCAATACTTTCTAGGAATATCAAAATTCAAATCCGAACATACGCCCAAGTCCAAAATCATCATACAAACCTATTAAAACCATCAAATCCCAACTTCGAGGTCGTTTACTCAACAGTCAAACTTTTGTAAACTCTTCTAACTTAAAGCTTCCGAATTGAGAATTACTCTTTCAAATCAACTCCGAACCTCTCGAAAGTCAAAATCAACTATACACGCAAGTCATAATGCATAATATTCAAAGTCTCAAACAACCAAATGAAATGTTAAATCTCAAAATGACCGGTCGGGTCATTACATTCTCCCCTACTAAAATAATTGTTCGTCCTCGAACATGCCAAGAGTCATTCCCAAGTTGCCACAATCTATGTATAACTCATCATACACATGCCCATGGGTGATCTCACGTTACCTCAAACCGCATAAAGCCATTACACAATCCGGACTAAAATTTCTTCCTTCAACCATAGCTTAAGAATCCATAGGACTAATTTTTAACTTCTGGAGCTCCCTCCAAGATCTGATTCTTAAATGTCTACACTGTATCAATTCAACAAGCTGTATCAAGAACTACTATACTCCTAATATGTAACCACACGATGTACCACATAACTCAAGTGCCCTTAGTAATATCTGTTGTACCTTTATTTAACTAGTTTAAAATGGGGTGAGTTTCAGACCGTCCGGAGCATGTTTGGTGTTGTATATTTTTGCTGGTACTGGTGTGCTTCGTGATCATTTCACGACCCAAACTCCTATCGCAGCCGTGACGATTCCTAACGCCGCTCAAGCCATCAATAAATAAGTAGTAACAAACTTAAATAGCAGTATTAAATATTCTTAACATCGGAAATAATGATAATTAACTGAAGTGTATTAATTGAGTAGTTGAGCGTTACATAATTTAAATACAGAGTCTGATCTCAAAATACAATTGTCTGAAAGATAGATCAGCAATGACATGAACTAAGAGAAAAAAAAGACTTCAAGGCATGCGAACGGACAACAGTGCAACCTCAATATCTCCAAATAATCCGGATTTGGCTCATGGGGAACTACCGGGCAACTACCACGATCAACAACACCTGAATATGTAGACAAAGTACAGTGTAGTATGAGTACAATCGACCCCATGTACTTAATAGCCTAACCTTGAGCTGAAAGTAGTGAAGAGCTTGACATGGTGCGATGCTCACTCTCCACATCTATTAATAACAATAACAATAGAATAATAGCATATAACAGAAAATAGCTCAAATAATGATAGGCCTAACATAATACAATAGGAGGAGAAACAGACATGCTTTTCAGATATAACAGTCAAGGCATCAACTTTCATAGAATTCACTTAGAGAAGTATTTAACAAGATAAAACTATGATATCAAGATCTAAGCATCAATTAGAGTCATCAAATACTGATTAGTATGAGGGATAATACAGCTCTATGCATGTATGTCAGTTATACATGCCAAATAAACAAGAATGGCAGTTTAAATATCAAGTATGCATAATCTCAGCACATTCATAGTGCCTGGTAAAAAGTACCCCTCAATCATACTGTAAACACACTCACGGTGCCTGTCTTAAAGCCCATGGACCTTTACACACAAATACACACACTCAGTACTATACGAGTGTCTGACACAAGTCCCTCTACCAAGAACATATATATGACCCTATGCCTGCGCACAATTGCCTGACTCCGGAGGGGCCGGTCCTTGCCAAAGTACTAATCAGATCTAATTAGACATTCAATATCATCTAGCCCAACATGGGATGTGGCACACACATCAACTCAATATAAATACCACTCAGCCTAAAATGGAACTAGGTGCATGCGTCACCTAAATTTCAATACCAAGATGGCTCTATGGCCCAAGATCAGTCATCAATCCGCTCAAGTCATGTATATAGCTCGTCAGCTCGCATATACGTCACCCCAACATATGAAGATTATCATAGCCAACAGGAAAATTATCCTCAAACCAAGCTTAGGGAAGATACTTACCTTATCCAGACTAGTCTTAAACCTTAAATCGCGTCAAACATCGATCTAGGTCTCCAATCGCACAATCCAATCCAAAATCAGTCAAGGAAGCCAAAAATTTCTTAGGAAGTGATCCCCATCCATAAAACTTCAGTCTTTGAGGAAATTTTCAAAAGCCAACAAAAGTAAATCCCGGTCAACATGCCCAATACCAAAATCTATTGACCCATAATTCGCCGAGTCCAAATATGTTATTAGTATCCAAATCAGGTTCAAAATCGGTACTCAAATTTCCAAAATACACTCTCTTAAAGTGTAGGCAAAAACTCCAAATTTCCTTTTAAAATTCCAAGTTTTAGGTGTAAAATTCCAAGGGTAATCAAGGTATAAAGTCAAATCCAAGTGAAAATTGCTTACCTCCAATGTAATAGTGAAATTACTCTTCAAAATCTCCTCTTCTCGTAGTCTAGGGCTCAACATATTAAACAATGGGCAAAGTCCCAAAAGCAAATTAAATAGTTTGCCACAGCTGTACTACGTGAATGCGGCCTCAAGCCCGTATTCATGAATAAAAACCCACCCAGTGCCTAAAACCTTCATGGTGAATGCAACATGCACCACGCGAACTTGAAGGACAATTAGCCTCTCTCAACTGCGTGAACGCGAGCGCCCAAGCACGAACACGTAGGGCTACTGACGAACCTTCTCCAATACTTCGCGAACACGATTTTAACTATGAGAATGCGATAAACAAAATACAATATACTCCACGAATGTGAGAACTTCATTGCAGACGCGATGAACAAATACCAGCAGCCAGAACAATCTAAACGAATGCGATACACTAATCACTAACACGAAGCACTTCAGAACAACACAAGAAATCAGTAATGCAACACAACCAAAATGGTCTGATACCACCCTGGATCACACCTGACCCCTTTTGGACAACAAGTCCAAATACATTATCTGAACTTATCCAATGGCTCAAAACACCACTATTAATATCAAAACCAAGAATTGTCGATCAAGGTCAATCTCTTAAGTTCTTAAACTTACAAATTCGAACCAAGCGTCCGATTCAAGTCTAACCAATCCGGAACGAACCAAAACCTTTCACACAAGTCATAAATGAAAAAAAAGACCTATCCCAATTCTCAGAACAACAATATGACCCTGATAGCCTGAAATTCAACTCCCGGTCAAACTTGTGAATTCTCCAATTCTTCAAATTACCATCTTTCGACAAATAGAGCCAAAACTTTCTAGGAATATGAAAATTCAAATCCGAACATACGTCCAAGTCCAAAATCACCATACAAACCTATTAGAATAATCAAATTCCGATTCCGAGGTCATTACTCAAAAGTCAAACCTTGGTTAACTCTTCCAACTTAAAGCTTCAGAATTGAGAATTACTCTTTCAAATCAACTCCAAACCTCTCAAAACTTCAAACCAACTATACACACAAGTAATAATGCATAATATGAAGATACTAAAAGTATCAAACCACCTAATGAAATGCAAAATCTCAAAACGACCAGTCAGGTTATTCTAGACCACGAAGTAAGTCCCGCAATCACGAAGAAGACTGGCATGAGTGCTCTTGTACTCTGAGATGTGTTTATCTAGGACTTGAATAGTTAATGGCTGAGTTTGGGCCATAGAGCCGATTTGGTATTGATTTTGAGATGATGTGTATGCCAGGCTTATATAGGGCTAAGTTTATTGATTTGGGACGACGTGTGCACCGGGCCCTACTATTTGGGCTAAGTGATTATAATCAGCGCTTGGGCAGGATACGCCCCTCCGGAGTTTGACATGCCAGTAGTGGGCACATGAACAGTGTTTTATATACGGCTTTAGTGATGGGCATTTATGCCAGGCACCCGTACAATTCTAAGTGTTGCTACGTGTGATGGTGTGGGCCTTGTGCCAGGCACCGTGAGTATGCTGAGTATTGTTATTCTTGATGGTTTCACTGTGTTGATATTTGATGATTTGACATATATATTTGACATATTGGTACAAAGATATATTCTCCTCATGCTAGACGGTGTATGACATTTGATAGCTTGATATGTATATTGACATGTAGGCATAAAGATGTATTTTCCTCATGCTAGATGCTAATATGACATTTCATGATTTGACATGTATATTTGACATATAGGCACAAAGATGTATTTTCCTCACGCTAGACGGTGTATGACATTTGGTGACTTGACACATTTGTTGACATGTAGGCATAGAGATGATATCCATACACAAGCACTGCCAATTCAACATGCTACAAGCCCGCGTGGTCACAGGCTCAATATCATAATTCGCCCGATGTGATCACATGTATAACAGTACAATCCGTACAGCATGGTCACATACCTAACAACACAAATTTCCCGCCGTGGTCACATGCATAACAACACAATCCACCCGGCTTGGTCACAGGCATAACAACATAATCCGCCCAGCTTGGTCACAGTCATATCAACATAATCCGCCCGGCATGGTCATAGGCATATCAACATACTCTTCTCAATCATGCTGGGACATAATTGAGAATGACATAGTAGATATGGTGAAAGAAGTCTTCAATGGACATACTCTTCCCAAGAGTATAACACACACAAACCTGGTGCTACTGCCAAAAAAGAAGGAGGTACTGACCTTCTCAGATATGAGACCAATTAGTCTCAGCAACTTCAGTAATAAAATCTTCTCCAGAGTGATTCATGACAGAATGGTAAACATTTTACCAAAGCTAATCTCTGAAGAACAAGTTGGTTTTGTAAAAGGCAGAAGCATAGTGGAAAATGTGCAGTTAACTCAAGAAATTATAACAGACATTCGTTTGAGAACTTAAGCAGGTCCAAATAGGGTACTCAAACTGGACATGACAAAAGCATATGATAGATTGTCATGGCTCTTCTTGATAAAGGTTCTGAGGAAGATGGGATTTGAGGAGAAATTCATTGGCATGATACATGGGATTGTGGCAAACAATTGGTACTCTATACTGATCAATGGAGAGCCACATGGCTTCTTTAAATCCACAAGGGGAGTCAAGCAAGGCGACCCTCTGTCACCTGCCCTTTTTATACTGGCAGCAGAGGCTATGTCTAGAGAACTCAATGCTCTACACTCCAATCAGTATTTCTGTGGATTTGGACTGCCTAAATGGAGTCCCAAAATAAACCACTTAGCATATGCTGATGATACTATCATCTTTTCCTCATCATATGCCACTTCACTTCAGTTGATAATGGAAGTGCTGACTGACTATGAAAATGCTTTAGGCCAACTGATAAACAAGAATAAGTCTGATGTCTATATGCATCATTCCACCTCAACACAGGTAATTGACAAAGTGCAAAGAATCATAGGAATACTGAGGCAAGATTTCCCTTTTACTTACCTTGGATGTCCAGTCTTCTACAAGAGGAGGAAGATGGATTACTACCAAGGTTTCATACAAAAGGTGATGGATAAATTGCAAAACTGGAAAGGGAAACTACTCTCCATAGGGGGAAGGGCAGTGCTTATTACACATGTGTTACAAAGCATGCCCATACACCTCCTCTCTACAGTAAACCCCCAGCCTGTGTGATCAATAAACTACACAAGATAATTGCACAATTCTTCTAGTGTAACTCTGTGGGAAACCCAAGCAGGCACTGGGCATCATGGAGCACTTTATGCTTTACATGTGAGGAAGGTGGTGTAGGTTTCAGATCTATACATGACATGTCCACAACATTGTTTTGCAAGTTATGGTTGAACTTTAGAACAAGACCAAGTCTGTGGAGTGCATTTATGAGCCAAAAGTACTGCAAAAAACTCAATCCTATAATAGTATCATGGAGAGGTGGTTCTCACATATGGAGGAAAATGACTGACTGCAGAAATATTGTAGAACACCAAATCTGTTGGCAACCTAAGATGGGAGCTTCTCTATTCTGGTTTGAAAACTGGACTGGACTAGGAGCTTTATATTTTGTCACTCCACCTGATTTTATATGTGATGAAACCATACAAAACATTCAGGATGTAGTGTGTGAAGGTTACTGGGATGAGGAGAAGATCAAAGAGATACTGCCAGTTGAACTTGCTGCACACATACTAGAGAACATTAAACCTCCAACCTCCACTGATGCACTTGATAAACCACTATGGATGCTAGAAACCAGTGGTGACTTCACTGTTAAATCAGCTTGGGAATATTTGAGAAAGAGGCAGCATCCTTATAATGCTTACAAGAACATTTGGGTGAAAGGACTGCCATTCAAGGTTGCTTTCCTCATGTGGAAATTATGGAGAAACAGAATACCACTTGATGACTTCTTCAAAAAACTGGGCTACCACATGGCCTCTAAATGTTGTTGTTGTGCAGAACCACAAGAAGAAACAAGAGAACATCTCTTCTTCACTTCATATGCTGGAAAAAAGTGTGGAGGTATTTCCTTGGTTATGCAGGAATTGACATAGAGGGAATCACACTGCACCAAGCAGTGGCCAAATGCTGGACTGCAGATGTGGTCAATCGACTGAAACCAATAATGCAGGCCTTACCTTCAGTGATTGTATGGGATCTATGGAAGAGAAGAAACAGTTACAGATATTGAGATGCAGTCACTATCAGTAAAGTAATTTACCAGATCAATTCTACTCTTCAGCTGTTCATCAAATTCAGAAAGCTAGGTATACACAATATCCCACATAAATGGCCAGACATAATCACTGTGATGGAACAATATACCCCCACTCTGAAGTACACAAAGGTACTTTGGGAATTCCCCAATCAAGGGTGGATTAAAGTTAAGACAGATGGAGCTTCTAGAGGTAATCTAGGAAGAAGTTCCATTGGCTTCGTATTGAGAGATGAGAAGGGAGATATTATATATGCATGTAGTAAAGAAATCCAAGAAGGCACAAACACAGGAGCTGAAGCACAGGCAATGGTAGAGGCCTTGAGATTATGTGTTAACAATGACCACACCCTCATAGACCTTCACACTAGCTCAATGATGCTATTGAAAAGTATAAAGGGAGAATGGAGAGTGCCATGGTCCATTGATGAAACAGTATCAAAGATCAAAGAATTGATGGAAAGTTACAATATAACAGTAACACACACACACTCAGAGAAGGCAACAAAGTGGCAGACCATCTGGCCAACTATGCTCTGGACATTGGACCTATGGAATGATACTGTTTTGATGATTTGGATGTAAAAAGTAGAAGGCTGATCAACAGTGATAAGAGTCAATGTCCATACCTAAGAGTAAGAGTGGCAGGAAACAAGGGGCAGTAACACTGCCAAAGGAAAAGAAACCTGGTGGAAAGCAAAACAGCAGTGGTGAAGAAAGAATGGAGCAGTGGCTCTACACAAACTATTCCTCTTTTCGTGCAGGGAACACAAGAACAGCTAACCTTACAGATCAATCACATCAACTAAGTCATGCAGGCAGGAGAATCTGGTGGTTATCACTGAAAATGCAGCACCAAGAAAGAAAAACTAGAGCACAACTTGCCAACACTGCCAATGGCTACAACAACTACAACAAAGGCTTGAGACCTCCACACCAACTGCTGCCATATGGTGTGCCATGGAATAGCGCCACACAAGTCACATACCAAACAAGTAGCCACTCGCTAAATTCTAACCACATAAGCAGCCACTCACTAAAGCAGGACCTCAGCAAGAAGCCTATGATAGTGGATGCAGAATTTCACATAATCAGTTGGGTGCAGGCATACTGTTATACGAGGGCTGCCACCACAAGCATCATCACAACATCTGTAATGAGGAGAAACTGGAGAAGTGGATCCAATCTAACATGATGTTCTTTCTTGCAGGAAATGCTGACAAGAGCTGCCATCAACACCTGCTCACATCTCAGGCCACCAGCACCTTGGAGTCAAGCAGCATTGAAATGTTGATTACTGTGAGGGATCAACTTACTACTAAAGAAGCAATGTGTCATTACATTGCTTCTTTGGTTAGTAGACTGGATCCCCACTACTCCGACCAATCTCAGCAAACACACATACATAATCTCAGCATATCTCTCAACTCTACAGATAGCTTAGAGGAGGCCAGATCATTACTGCAATTGCAATGTGTGATAGTAGCATTTCTAATGCTCAATCTATTGCAATTACAGCAATTATCATGGATTCCCCTTGCTAGCATACAACACCGCAACCCAATAAGCACACAATTAAATAACAGCAGCAGCATAGGAGCAGCAAGATGGACACCCCCTGTCACCATAAAGCACTGGTACTCAGTCATCACACAACTTAGCAGAAACAACAACATGGACTGCCAGTCACATTGCCTGCAGCAACTACAGTACCCAGAAGCACGCCTAACAGACAATCAACAGAAGCATCATCCTGAAGATTATAGGACCACAAAGCACCTAAGTCAGCATGGAAAACAAAGACAACTGCCATATCATCAACAGCAAACAAAATCCCAAAAAAGCAGCAACATAAACATCATTTTCACCACTAAACCCAGTACCCTCTACAATATTGTAATGGTCCAGATTATTACTGCAGTTTCAAGGTGTGGTATTAGCACCCTTGGTGCTCAATCTGTTGCAACTACAGCAGTCATCTTGGACATTCCTAGCCACATTACAATACTGAAAACCTGACTTCACTCAGCAACACATCAGCAATCTACAAAGCCAACATCCATCACAGGAAACTGAAACACCAACAGACTATCATCAGAAGCAGCACAGTAGCAAGGATATACACAGGCATAAAGCACATCAGCAGCAACTTCAAGACATAGAAACTCAGCCAGCAAAGTATCAGCAGAGGAAGCACACATACAAGAGCAATAACAATTCAATTCAACCATCATGAATCCCTCCAGCACTCATATTCCATAGACAGGAGCAAGGATAAGCACATACACAACTCAATGCAGCAGCAGCTCCAAGTTACAGAAACATAGACTCCAGCCCTCATAATTCACAAAACTCCAACTAACTCAAAGTAGCACAGGAACAAGGATTCACACAGACATAAAGCAAAATAGCAGCAGCTTCAAGACACAGTAGCAGAATTAATAGAATACCAGCAGAAGAAACACTCATCTAGGAACAACAACAATCAGAGCAGATCACTTCAAAACTCATTGACACTATACCTGAGTGCCCAGCCACAAGAACAAGCAGTACTCCCCCTCAGATGCAGAAAATCAAACAATCATCAATAATAGTCTCATCCTATAGCACACACCATATCCAGCTTCAGCAATAGCAACTGGAAAACTGCCCAGCAAACAACACAAGCAACACTGATGTTCAGAAACAAGATACTTTTTGACAGCTATCTTCAACTTGGCTTTTGTCAAAGCAAAGTTGAAGATAACTCATGCCTTTTTGTCAATCTTTTGCAACATCTTATAAATAGATGTCAGAAGCACATAGTAGGGAGCAAATTCCCCTTTAACTTAGTAGAAATAGGAATACATGTACTTTTTTGTATAGCTGACCTAGAAGAAACTCACATGTTTTTGTACAGACGACTATCTATTATCAAATAGACAACCGTTGCATCATCTTAGGTCTAACCCCTTACTACTTTCTAGGTACAATTAGTCATCACTTTAGAATGACTAATAGCACAGGTATTCTATTTTGGGAGGTAAGGTTTACGTCCCCCTCCATTGTTGTACTTTAGTTTCAGTAATAAAAATATAAATTCAGCAAAAAAAAAAAAATCATATCACACAGAAGTAAATATACAAGTGGTTAATTGAACTTGGTCACATTCTTGCTTTGATTTCGAACAAAGGAAGAGAATATTACTTGCCCATCTTGATTCTATTAGAAATTGGACATCATGCTATTTCAAGACTGGACAAACTCATTTCTTTACTGGAAATTGGGCAGTGGTCGTGTCCACATTTGGAAGGAACAAAAGATCGATTTCGTCGAACAAAGGTTTGGTCCTTCGTTACTGGGAAGCCTCGTGGTATTAGTTTTTATGCGTTATTGGAACACTATCCAGTGGTATTAGTGTGGTATCATGCTTAGTCTGGAGGTGAAACAATAGCGTATAAAGGCATAAGGCAGCGAGGTAATGTCTTCAGGATTAATATATTTTGCATCAGCTGGAACGACATGAATTGGCAGAGAGTTCAAACATCGATGTCTCATATTGAAGACATCGATGTCGCTGTGTATCTGTTTGGTTTTCAGCTGATATTGTTTATACTGCTTGGTAGGAATTTAGGCTTGCTTAGCGATATTATAATTTGTGCATTATTGAAACATTATCCAGTGGTATTAGTATGTTATCATACTCAATCTGGAGGTGGGTTAATAGTGTACGATTGTATTATGCTATTTTGGAGAAAATATGTCATCTGGAACACAAGATACTGTGGGTTCGAAGTTGTCCAGTTAAACATCGATGTTTCTAAAAGACATCGATGTCGATATCGAAGTTGGATGCATTTTGTACATTCAGCAGTTGAGTTCGAATCAAGGAGAGATCGACGACAGTATGCTATGAGTGAGTTGCCGTGTTCGGAATTGATGTAATGCGAAGGAAGATGGAGATTCATGTTGGCCATATCGCAAAATTTGGCGCCTGGTGAGAGCGTTAGAGGTGCTACTATATTTTGCAATTGCCACATGAATACATATGACTTCACATTGGAGATTTGGGCTACGTACGAGTTGTAATAGATAGATAGCTTATAGTTGTTAGCTTTGTTTTTAATAATTTTCGGACAAATTGTAATTTACTTGTGTTTCAGTTTTTTTTTTTTTTTTTATATATAAAACCTCTAAGCAACCAGCTTAGAGGTATATTTGCTCAGAAAAAAAAAATACAAGTATACATGTATATGAAGAATGAATAATAGATCATATGCTCCTCGACTAGTATCAATGAAATGCTAAAACTTAGGCATGTGCAAATTGTGCTATCATAGCTCAAATAAGCAATTTCATCACAGAAATAACAATTACCAAATTCGTTTAAGGAATTAGCCTCTATGTAACCTCAAACATGGCTCAGATAGTTCATAACAAGGTTACAAATATGAGAAACATTGTAGCTTAAAGCTTAACAATCAATTCTAGGCATATCATAGCCTAAGCACTACCCCGAACATGGATAAATACACTGGTGCTCGCACATGCGTTCAAACCCCACGCATTTGCGCACCCATAGCACATAGAAATCTCAAATAATCCAGGCAACTAGTGCCTCAACCAAGTTTAGGTAAGATACTTACCTCAAGCAAGGCAAATCACTCCTCTAAAGAGCCCTTACCGCGTGTATCAAACTCCGAACGACTTTAATCTAGCGAAAATAACGTAATATCATCAATATAGCCTTAAGGAAACAATTCCAAATGATAAAGCTAAAGTCTTGAATCAAATATGCGAAGTCAAACAAAAAAGTCAACACCGAGCTCGCACCCCGTTCACAAATTCCGAACACCCATTCAATTAGGAGTCTAACCATACTAATTTCATCCAATTCCATCCACAAACCGACCCTCAAATTACCAAATCTCACTCTCGAATACCATGGTTAAAATCTCCAAATTTTACTTCAAATTCACATAAACTAGGTGCAATAATCAGCGGGTAATGAATATTACCAACAAAAGTGATTAAACTTCACTTACCTCTTCGATTGTAGCAAAACCCTCTCAAAAGTCGCCCTTAGCTAAGTTCCAAATCTCCCAAAAATGGTGAAACACACAAACCCTTCAATTTTAAGATCTTCTAGTGAATCCGCACCTGCGGTCACTTAACCGCATCCACGGAAGAGTGGCCGCATCTACGGCCCCCTCCAAAATCCGACCTTCTGCTTTTGCGAATAAAAAATTACACATACGATAGCACATCAGCGCACATTTGTCCGCTTTTGCGAACTCCCCTGCCCAGCTCGACATCCGCACCTGCGCACACAGGGTTGCACCTACGTGTAAGGTCCGTATTTGTGGACTTTCCCTGCAGCTTCACCCTTCGCTTCTACGATGCTTCAGCCGCAGCTACGACTCCGTATCTGTGGCCAAGCCCACCACAGAAGCGGTCACACCAGAAGCTATAAGCTTCAACAATACACCAAGTCCAATAACGAATCCTAATTCAATCTGAATCACACCGGAGGTCCCCAGGACCCCATCCAAACATACCAACAAGTTCTAAAATACAATACGAACTCACTCAAAGCATCAAATCACATCAACAACACCAAAATCATGAATCACACATCGATTCATGCCTAACGAACTAATGAACTTCCAGCTTCTAAAACTAACGTCGAACAATATCAAATCAACTCCAATGACTTTAGATTTTGCATGCAAGTCTCAAATGAGGCAACAGACCTATTCCAACTCCCCGAACCGAAATCCAAACTTGATATCAATAAAGTCAACTCTTGGTTAAACCTTACAACCTTCCAAACCTAAAACTTTCCAACTTTCACCAAAAGGCTTTAAACCAACCTACGAACCTCCAAATCAACATCCAGACATACTCCTAAGTCGAAAATCACCATATGAAGCTACCAAAACTATCAAAACTCAATTCCAGAGTCGTCTACACAAAAGTCAAACTCCAGTCAACTCTTTCAACTTAAGCCTTCAACCTTGGGACTATGTGTCCCAATTTACTCTGAAACACTCTTGGAACCAAGCCAACCACCCCGGCAAGTCCCATAACCATAAATGAACATTGAGGAAGTAATAAATAGGCGGAACGTGGCTATAATACTAAAAATAATAGGCCGGGTTGTTACATTCTCCCACTGTTAAACAAACATTCATCCTTGAACAAGTCTAGAATCATACCTGGAGTCTCATATTGGTGGGGATATCTACTCCGTATCTCCATCTCGGCTTTCTAAGTGGCCTCCTCGACCGGCTGACCTCTCCAGCGAACTTTCACTTATGTTATATTCTTTGGCCTCAACTTTCTAACCTGCCCAACAACCTAGCCTCCTCTGGCTCAAACCAACCAACTGGAGAACGACATCTCCTCCTGTATAAGGCCTCATAAGGAGCCATTTGAATACTCAACTGGAAGCTGTTTTTGTAGGCGAACTCTGCTAAAGAAACTGATCCCTTGAACCCCCGAAATCCATAACACAGGCACGTAACATATCCTCCAAGATCTGAATGTGTGCTCAGGGTGTCCGTCCGTCCGAGGATGGAATGTTTTACTTAACTTAACCCGTGTGCCCAAATCTCGCTGCACTCCTCTCCAAAACTACAACGTGAATTGCGTGCCTCGGTTAGAAATGATGGAAATGGGCATGCAATGCAAGTGGATAATCTCCCATATGTAGATCAGAGCCATCGCTCTAAAGAATAGGAAATCATCACCGAAATGAAGTGTGCGGACTTAGTCAATCGGTCCACAATAACCAATACTACATATTTCTTCAAGGTCCATGGCAAGCCTACCACAAAATCCATAGTGATGCGCTCCCACTTCCACTTTGATATCTCCACTCTCTGAATCAACCCTCTCAGTTTCTTATGCTCATTCTTCCCTTGTTGATAATTCAAACATCGAGAGACATAAGTGACGATATCTTTCTTCATTCTCTGCCACCAATAGTGTTGTTTCAAGTCACGGTACATCTTCGTGACACCTGGGTGAATGGGATAGCGCTAGTTGTGAGTCTCTTCAAGGATCAAATATCTCAACCCATTAATATTTGGAACACAAATCCCGCCTCGAAGCCACATAAGACCGTCATCATCAATCACAACCTCCTTAGCACCACTCCGCTGCACCATATCCTTCAACACCAACAAGTGGGGATCATTAAACTATCAAGCCTTAACACACTCCAACAACGATGATTGTGCCACAATACAAGCAAAAACACGATTGCGCTCTGAAACCTCCAATCTCACAAACTGATTGGCCAAGGCCTAAACATCCATGGCTAGTGGCCTCTCTGCTACCGGTAAATATGCTAAATTGCCCATACTTTCCACCTTTCGACTCAATGCTTCGGCCACCACATTGGCTTTTCCTGGATGATACAATATGGTGACATAATAGTCTTTCAGCAACTGTAACCATCTCCACTGTAGCAAATTAAGATCCTTCTATTTGAACAGGTGCCGGAGACTTTGATTGTCGGTGTATACCTTACAATGAACACGGTAGAAATAGTGCCTCCAATTTTCAATGCGTGAACAATAGTTGCCAACTCAAAGTCATGCACAGGGTAATTCTTCTCATGAAACTTCAACTGTTGAGATGCGTATGCAATCACCTTACCGTCCTGCATCAACACCGCACCAAGCCCAATACGCGATGCATCATAATACATAGTGTAAGATCCCGAACATGTAGGCAACACCAAAAATGGGGCTAAACTCAATGAGGTATTGAGCTTCTGAAAGCTCACCTCACACTTGTGGGACCATTTAAATGGAGCACCCTTCTGGGTCAATCTAGTCAAAGGTGCAGCAATAGACGAGAAACCTCTACAAAACGATGATAATAACCTTCCAAACCAAGAAACTCCGAATCTTTGTAGCTGAAGACGGTCTAGGCTAACTCTGAACTACCTTAATCTTCTTAGGATCCACCTTGATCCCCTCACTAGACACCACGTGGCCCAAGAATGCCATTGTGTCAAGCCAAAACTCACACTTGGAGATTTTAGCATATCGCTTCTTCTCCCTCAAGGTCTGGATTATAATCCTCAGATGCTGCTCATGATCCTCTTGACTGCATGAGTGCACCAATATATCATCAATCAATACTATGATGAAAAAATGAAGATACGACTGGAACACACTATTCATCAGGTGCATAAAGGCTGTTGGGGCATTGGTCAGCCCAAAAGACATCATAAGAAATTCATAATGACACTAGCGAGTCTGAATGCCGTCTTTAGAATATCAGAATCCTGAATATTCAACTGATGATACCCTGACCTCAAATCAATCTTCGAAAACACTCTAGCAATAAGTTGATTCGAAATCTCGCTATCAACCTCTTGGCCTAAAAAAAGTAATCTTCCTCGATAAAGTCCCGAAGCTGGTCAAATAAGTCATCAATGCGCGGTAGTGTGTACTTGTTCTTTATTGTATCTTTGCTACTTGTAGTCAATGCACATTCTCATAGTACCATCCTTCTTCTTCAAAAATAGAACCGCCGCACCCCAAGGTGACACCTAGGCCTGATGAAGCCCTTATCAAGCAACTCTTGAAGCTGCTCCTTTAATTTTTTCAATTCCACTGGTGCCATGCGATATGGTGGAATAGATATAGGCTGAGTGCCTGAAACCAGATCAATTCCAAAATCAATAAACCTGTGGGGTGGCATGCCCGGCAGGTCCACAGGTAACACATCTAGGAAGTCTTTCACTACCAGAACTGGCTTAACAGTAGGAGCATCAACACTGACATCCCTCACAAGGGCCAAATATGCCAGACATACCTTCTCAATGGTCCGTTGAGCCTTCAAATATGAAATCACTCTGCTAGGGATATAATCTAGGGAACCTCTCCACTCCACCCTAGGCAACCTCAGCATCGCCAACCTCACGGTCTTAGCGTGACAATCTAGAATAACATGACATGGCGACAACCAATACATGCCTAAAATCATGTCAAAATCAACCATGCTAAGCAGTAAAAGATCAACTCTCATCTCTAATCCCCTAATAGTCACCATCCCGACTGATACACAATGTCCACAATAATAAAATTACCCATTTGTGTAGATACATGAACATGCGTAACTAAAGAATCACGGGGCATAGCCAAACAACGAGCAAAGTATGATGATACATATGAATAAGTGGAACCAGGATCACATATTACCGAAGCCTCCTTGTGCCATGCTAAAACAATACATGTGATCACGACATCGGAAGCAACTGCCTCTGGCCTGGCTGGAAATGCATAGCAACATGCCTGACCCCCACCTGATCGACCTCCCCTTCTAAGGAGACCTAGTGCTGACTGAGTCCCATAACTAGCTGGCTGTGTGGGTGGTGTTGCTATTGGTGTTGAGATCATAGGATGAGAGCTCTGCTGTGGTACCCTACTCAATAGTCTGGGGCAATCTCTCTTGAGATGACTCAAATTTCCGCATTAATAACAAACCCTCCTGTAAAGCTGCTGACCCTTATAGCCCGAAGAACTGCTCATGGAAGCCTGGGCAGATGGAGCATGGTAAGAACTCTGTGCCTGCAATGCATTGAATGATGACTGAGCTAAGCGTGCACTTAGGAACTGTGGCTAACTGAAAAACCACGAGGAACATGGCGAGCTACCTGAGTAGGTCAAGAAGAATAGCCTCTGCTGTAATAGGACGGGCCCCAACATGAGGCACTACTAAAACCACCTGAACTACGAGGCCTCTTGGCCTCCCACTCCTCACGCTCATGCCTGCGAACCAGCTCTAAGCATCTAGCAATCTCGACCACCTGGTCAACCTAGCATCTGTCGCAATCTCTCGAGCCATATTGAAATATAAGTCATAGTTGAGGTCATTAATGAATCTCCTAATCTTCTCCCTCTCAGTGGGAATAAACCATACTGCATGACGAGCTAAATCTGCGGACCTCAACTCATACTGAGTCATTGTTTTACCCTCTTAGTGTAGCTACTCAAACTGCCTATGCAGCTCCTCTCTGTGAGTCTGTGGGACAAACATCACTAAGAAAAGAACTGAGAACTCATGCCATGTAAGTGATGCTGCATCGGCTGGCCTGCTCAACTCATAAGTTTGCTACTATCTATAAGCTGCCCCTATCTGAAAAGTAGTAAATGCAACCCCACTGGTGTCCAAATTACGCGCTATGCGCAAAATCTGTTGACACTTATCTAGAAAATCCTAAGCATCCTCTGACGCTGCTCCACTGAACTCTGGAGGCTTGAGCCTCCCAAACTGCTCTAACCTCTTCTGCTCCTTATCACTCATAAGCGGACCAACATCGGCCTGAGCAACAATAACCGACTGAACTAGCAATACGCCCGTCGTTTGGAGTCCCTGAGCTAGCTGCTATGGAGTACGGGCAGTAGTAGTTTGGCACCTCTTCCAGCTTGTGAGGTGGTTGGTGCAGCTGGAAATTAAACCGCCTGAGCTAGGCTCGTGCACATAGTCAAAATCTAGGCTAAGGCCTCCTGAAGGCCAGGAATAACGATGGGCGCTGCTGGTGCCTGAGTTGGTTCCACCGACTCGATAACATCTGCTACCTGCTCCTCAGCTGGAGCAATTGGTGGCTCCACAGGTGCTGCTCTAGCTATAGTAAGAGCCACACCTCGGCTTCGACCAAGGCCCTGGCCTCTCGCAACCATAACTGGTGGTACTGGTGGGCGTCGACATGATATGGTCGCACGTGTCCTCACCATCTGTGAGAGAATAGAATAGTCAAGTTTCAAACTTTGGCAATAACAAACCTGCACGACAAGAATGAAAGAAAGTGAAGTTTCCTAACAGTTCGGTAGCTTCTCAAAGATAAGTACAGATGTCTCTTTACAGATTCGCAAGATTCTACTAAACATGCTCATGACTCGTAATACCTTTGAACCTAGGGCTCTGATACCAACTTGTCATGACTCAAAGTCCCAACCCATCATGATGGCACCTAACACACTTGCTAGGCAAGCTGGACGTAACAATAAAGAACCAATATAACGGAATTTGTAGAAATAACATAAGTCTGATACCTCAATATAACAAAATAACCCTAATACATGATAAATCCCCCAAAACTGATAAATACAGAGTCATGAGCTCTAATATGAAAATGCAATTTTGAGATGACCAAATACATTACTATCTGAAATAAAGACAACAGTACATAAGAAAAGAGATGCCAAGACAGCATGTAAGAATGCAATTCTACCTCGTCTCTCAAAACTCAACTCAATAAGCCAATCTGCTACTGATAACTGGTCCCAACACCTGGATCTGCATAATTAAGTGCAGAGTGTAGTATGAGTACAACCTACCCAATGCACTCAGCAAGTATCATAACTAACCTCGGTGAGGTAAAAGAAGCAAGAATTATAAATGATACTTGCTATAACCTGTACAGCTTCCTCAATTAAACAAGTACAGAACACTAATACGATCAAGTATAAAGCACATAAGGAACTATCTCTATATGTGTGTGTGTGTGTTCAATTACCAAGTACTCTACTCATTAAGATACAACATATAAGGGTGATATGCAAAAGTATTAGGTCAATAACCACGGAAATTGCGAGCAAAGGTGAAATTCAAATCCAAAACAAACACTAGTTTGATTTTTCTCAACCTTTTCATATCCTTACCAAACCACTTATCAGTTTTCCTCAATATTCATGTGTACACCATCAAGAGAGAAACATAAGAGGGTGACCCTAGGGGATGCATTCATATCCACACACAAACATGGCCAATTCAATGTGCTACCAGCCCGACATGATCACATGCTCAATATCATAATCCGCCTGGCGTGGTCACATGCATAACAGTGCCGCCTGACGTGGTCACAGGCATAACAACACCATTCGCCCGGCGTGGTCATAGGCATAATAACACAATCTGTCCGGTATGGTCACAAGAATAACAATACAATTCGCCCAGCGTGGTCATAGGCATATCAACATAATCCGTCCGACGTGGTCACAAGCTTATCAACACATTTCGCCGTCATAGTAACATGCCTCCAGTCCAAACCATATCACACAGAAGCAAATATACAAGCATACATGTATATACTGAATGAATAACAGATCTTATGCTCCTGGTCTGGTATAAATGACATGTGTGCAAAGTGTGCTAGCTCAAATCGGCAATTTCATAATCGAAATAGCAATTACCAAGTTCGTTTAGGGAATTAGCCGCTATGTAACCTCAAACATGGATCAGATAGTTCACAAGAAGGTTACAAATATGAGAAACATTGTAGCTTAAAGCATAAAAGTCAATTCTAGGCATATCATATCATAAGCACTGCTCCGAACATGGATAAATACCCCGGTGCTTGCACATGGGTTCAAACCCCACATATATGCGCACCTATAGTACATAGCTATCACAAATAATTCAGGCAACTAGTGCATCCAAAAAGTGTAGGTAAGATACTTTCCTCAAACAAGCCAAATCACTCCTGTAACAAGCCCTTCCTTCAAACTCCGGATGACTCAAATATAGCCAAAATAACGTAATACCATCAATAATAGCCTTAAACAATAATTCCAAATGATAAAGCTAAAGTCTTGAATCAAATATGCATAGTCAACCCAAAAGGTCAACCCCGAGCCCGCACCTCGAAACTCGACAAAATTCACAAGTTCCGAACACCCATTCAATTACGAGTCCAACGATACTAATTACATCCAATTCCATCCACAAACTGACCCTCAAGTCACCAAATCTCACTCTCCAATACCATATTCTATAATCCCCAAATTTCACTTCAAATTCACATAAACTAGGTGTAATAATCAATGGGTAATTAATATTTATCAACAAAAATGATTAAACTTCACCTACCTCTTCAATTTTAGCAAAAACCCTCTCAAAAATTGCCCCTAGCCTAGTTTCAAATTTCCCAAAAATGAGAACACACAAATCCTTCGATTATAAGATCTGCTAGTGAATCTGCACCTACGGTCACTTAACTATATCTGCGGTCCCGCTTCTGCGGAAGAGTGGATGCATCTGCGGCCCCCTTCAAATCCCGACCTTCCACTTTTGCGGATTAAAACTCACATATGTGATGGCACATCTGCGCACATTTGTCCGCTTTTGCACTTGAGGCTCCGCACTTGCGGTGCAAGGTCCGTATCTGTGAACTTTCCTTGCAGCTTCACCCTTCACTTTTGCGACCCTTCAGCCGCACCTGCGGCTCATCTTTGGCAAAGCACACCATAGATGCGGTCACACCAAAAGCCATAAGCTTCAGCAATACACCAAGTCCAAAAACGAATCCGGATCACACTCGAGGCACCCACGATCCCGTCCAAACATGCCAACAAGTCCTAAAACATAATACGAACTTGCTCGAAGCCTAAAATCACATCAAACAACACCAAAACCACGAATCGTGCACATCGATTCAAGCCAAATGAACTAATGAACTTCCAACTTCTAAAACTAATGCCGAACCATATCAAATCAACTCCGAATGATCTCAAATTTTGCATGCAATTCCCAAATGACACAAAAGACCTATTCCAACTTTCAAAACTGAAACCCAAACCTGATATCAATAAAGTCAACTCTTGGTTAAACCTTTCACCTTTTAAACCTTCAACTTTCAAACTTTTGCCTAAAAACCTCAAACCAACCTACAGACCTCGAAATCAACATCCGGACATACATCTAAATCCAAAATACCATAAAAAGCTATCACAACCATCAAAAATCCATTCCAGAGTCATCTACACAAAAGTTAAACTTCGGTAAAGTCTTTTCCACTTAAGCCCTCAACCTTGGGACTGAGTATCCCAATTCACTCCAAAACACCATCCACCCCGGAAAGTTCCATAACTACAAATGAACATAGAAGAAGCAATAAATAGGAGGAACAGGGCTATAATACTCAAAACGACTGGCCGGGTTGTTATAATTTTGTGTTGGGGGCGGCGTATATGCATGATGATGAGTGTTTATGCGCAGGCCATGGGAGAAGAATGCGGGTGAAATTTGTCTTACTTGTGCCTTGTTAAATTGAGAGTTGTCTTCCATGTCATATATAGCTTATAAATGCTTAATTCCTCACTTTCAAATTACTTCTTACATTGAGGTTGTTGCGATATTGGGTGTTGAGAACATGAAAAGTTGTTAATTGGTTATTGGCCCTAATTGTGGAAAGATTCTCATATGATGAGCAGATTTTGATATTATCGTTAAAGTTGAAATTGCTTCCCACCTTGCTTGGCATTTTATTGTTGTGATTGCTTGGTGAGGAAGAGCGAAAAGCACGGAGGGTGTTGACGTGCCTTCTTTGTATATTGATATCTTTGCTAGACTGAACGTGAGGCTAAAGTACGAAGGGTGATGCTGTGCCTTTATTTTCTCTATTGTTATTATCATGCGAGGATGAGAGTAAAGGCACGAAGGGTGATGTCGTGGACTTGCTTTATTTATACTACAAGGTGAGGATGAGAGTAAAGGCATGAAGGGTGATGCTGTGCACTTGCATTTGGGATATATGGTGAGGATGAGAGTAAATCACAAAGGGGGATGCCGTGCAATTTGTTGATTTTATTGCTTTTACTTGATACTTGGATTGTGAATTTAACTTGGCAGTTTCGTTGCTTATTTCAGAAAGAGACTTCCTTGGTGATTCTTTGCTCATTAATCCAATTGTGCCCCTTTATATGTCCCTTCCACATTATTACTTTTGATGCTTTACTAGTTATTTCCGTTGTCATAAATATATGTCTGCATAGGTTTTTATTAGGTGTCTTGTCTTAGCCTCGTCACTACCTTATCTGGGTTAGGCTCGACACTTAATGAGTATATTGGATCCGTTGTACTCATACTACACTTCAACACTTCATGTGTAGATTTTGGTGTTGGTAGCAGTGGAGTCCTGAGAGGTACTTAACGGATACCAGACAATGATTCTGTAACGACCCGATTGGTCGCTCTGAGAATTTGCATTGACTTTGGTGGTTTGACATCATGAGTAGCTTCATATGGTGTATTATGACTTGCGTGTATCGTCGGTTTTGGTTTTCGAGTGGTTCAGGATTGATTTGGAAGAATGATTTTCAAATAGAAGGCTTTAAGTTAGAAGAGTTAACCGAGTTTGACTTTTGTTTATTTATTCTCAGATTAGAATTTTGATGGTTCCGTTAGGTCCAGATGGTGATTTTGGACTTGGGTGTATGCCTGGATTTGCATTTAGAGGCTTTTATAAGATTTTGGCCATAATTGGTGAAAAAGGGCAATTTGAAAGTTTAGAATGTTCATACATTTGACCAGGAGTTGACTTGGATGATATTGGGTTTGGATTATTGTTCTGGAGTTGAAATAGGTTTGTTATGTCATTTGGAATTTGTGTGAAAAATTTGAGGTGATTCCGAGTTGTTTGG
The DNA here is from genome assembly GCA_002018475.1 of Nicotiana obtusifolia. NCBI lineage: Eukaryota > Viridiplantae > Streptophyta > Magnoliopsida > Solanales > Solanaceae > Nicotiana > Nicotiana obtusifolia. The sequence goes on from MCJB01002980.1 coordinate 76,959, forward strand.
ACGTGTTCGATGTAAGTTTTGAATTTGAAAAATTGAAATAGTTCATTAATTTTGATTTAAGGTGCAATTCGTTCTTTTGATGTTTCTATGTGTGATTTGAGGTCTCGAGTTGGTACACGGTATATTTTGGGACTTTTTGGTATGTTTGGACGGGGTCCCGAGGTGCTGGGACGAGTTTCGAGGTGGTTTCAGATAATTTTTTTCTCATGTTGCTTTACTGAAGAAAGTTTTGGTGTTGGTGTTTCCGCATCTGCGGAAGTTTGGACGCAGATGGGAGTCCGCAAATGCAGACATTTTATTGTAGAAGGTAATATGGACTGGAGCGCGAGAAGGTCGTAGGTGCGGGGACCTGGGCGCATCTGCGCGTACACAGGAGATATCCCGTGAGTGCAGAAGCATGATCAGGGAAGCAGATTTGTTGTCGCAGAAGCAACAAGTGCTGAGTTGGGGCATTTTTGCGAAAGCGAGGGTTGACGATGCATATGCACATCCATAGAAATGGGTCTTCAGTCACAGATGCGACTTCCTGTCAGATTATATTTAGACCGAGGGTTGTTCATCACATTTGGAGATTTGGAGCTCGGGTTTGGGCGATTTTGGAGGGGATTTTCACCACATGGATTGGGGTAAGTATTTTTGACTCAGTTTTGATTATATTCCATGATTCTATCTTCGATTTATTTGAGTGAAATTAGTACGTTTTGACCTAATTGTACCACATAATCTAATCATGCCATGGCCCAAGCTATTATTGCGAAAATTGGCGAATACAACCAACTATCATTAAGAATTTCATCTTTGGACCAAACATAAGCAAGAGGTGGAATACCACAAAGAGAAAGTGTACCTAATAAAGATGTGATTTTGGTAATTTTTCTACCATTAAGTTAGCAACCCGAAGAAAATATCAAAATTTTTTGTAGATCCAATCTGAAGAAAAAGAAATAAAGAGATTAGACAAGACAACCAAAAACCATTTAAGGAAGAAATCTAAAAAAAATACATTCACATTTTCGCATTAATTTGGACTCGTATTCGAATGGGTTGTCGGAATTTGTGAGTTTTATCAGGTTCCGAGATGCGGGCTTGGGGTTGACCTTTTGGTTGACTTTGCGTATTTGATTAAAGTTCTGACCTTTATCAGTTGGGTTTGTTTCCTATGATATTATTTGATGTTTCAAGTTGCTTTTGGCTAGTTTCGAGCCATTCGGAAGATGACTTATGCGGGATGGTGCTTCTAGAGTATTATTTGGCTTGCTTCGTATTTGATTTGGCTTGTTCGATGTACTAACATATCTAAACTTGGATTTGGAGGTAATTATCCTTTAGAAATATGATATTTGAGATGGGTTGGGGGTGACACATGTGCTAGGTGACGGGCGTATGTGCGTGCACCGAGGTATTCATGATCCAAGTAGTTTTTAGGCTATGATGTGCTGTTTTGCTATCATGATTCTTTGATATCATGTTTTCTCTATTTATATGACTACGTGAGATATTATTCATGCTAGAAATCATATCTAGGCCACCTGCTTAGTTGTTTGAGACATGTTAGGACTATTTTCGGCTTGTTGAGCTATTTGCCTTAACCGTAGTCTTACTATACAGTCATGATAGTTACATCTGCGTGCTATATCTCGGTCTCTGTGCACTTTTGATATGCTCTATTACATGTTGTTGGTGTCCTAGCACGAGACACGGGTTTGAGCTGTATTTGAGGCATATTGTGATATTCCGAGTTATATAATTGGATTATGTTTTTGTGAAATGTGAGCCACTGAGACTTGAGTGAATTGATGACTGATGTGGTCCATAGAGCCGTGTTGTGAGTTATGTTGGATCGGGTTGCACGCGGCAACAGATTGATATCACATTGGTGCACGCTGCAACAGATTGTTATGTGGATCGGGTTGCATGCCGTATCATGCCATATTGGCTTATGATTAGCACTTGGGTAGGATCCGCCCCTCCGAAGTTTGACATGCCAGCAGTGGGTGTAGGCACAATGATACATACACATGCTTTGGTGAGGGGATTTTGAGGCAGACGCCCGTATAATGCTGAGAGATTGTGTGTGTGATGAAGTGGAGCATTTGAGCCAGGCACTTTGAGTGTGTTGAGAGTGAGTGTACTTGATGATATCGCGTGAAATTATTTGCTTGATATGTAGGCATAGAGATGTATTTTCCTCATGCTAGACAATAATATGACATTTCATGACTTGACATGTATATTTGACATGTAGGCATAGAGATGTATTTTATCATGCTAGACGATATATGACATTTGATGACTTGGCATGTATATTTGACATGTAGGAATAGAGATGTATTTTCCTCATGCTAGACGGTATATGACATTTGATTACTTGACATGTAGGTACAAAGATGTACTTTCCTCATGCTTATTGGCAGACGTAAGTCTTATCTGATGTTGGAAATTGAAAAAACATACAGTTCTTTTGATAAACTCAAGTTTAATTGATTTTGGTGGTAAGATTTGGACTTGGGCAATTATACTAGAAAAGCATGTCTACCTTTTTGTAACTGTAAATGAGCTGAACATAATATCTCCTAACTTATTTACTTTTACTATCTCTATTATATTATTATGAATTGTTATTGGCTATTGGTTTTGGACTCTGACCATCTTTCAAGCCTGTCACTACTTTCAACCTGAGGATAGGGTTGTTACTTATTGAGTACATAGGTCATTTGTACTCATTCTACACTTCTGCACCTTGCGTGCAGATCTTGGAGCTGATGCTGCTGGGTATGGAAGGAGCTGGCATTGAGAATATACCCGCCTTCCGGATATAGCTACCACTTATCCTTGGTAGTTTTAGATTCAAATTCTGTTTATGTACATTCCAAACAGATGCTGTATTATTTCATACTAGCTTTGTCAACCTAAGTCTTAGTGACTCATGATTTGTACAACCGATACTTGGGTTATTGTATGTAAATTCTGTTAATTTCACTTGACACTTTCTTGTCATTTTCATTTTAGTTGTGTTGACTGTTATTTTGCTTACCTAGCAGGTTGGGTTGGGTGCCATCATGATTAGATAGATTTTGGGCCGTGACAAGTTGGTATGAGAGCTCTAGGTTCATAGGTTCTACGAGTCATGAGCAAGTATCTAGTAGAGTCTTGCAGATCGGTATGATGACTGTTGACGATCAATTTTGACCCTCCCTTTTAAAATTAAATTAGTTACGCTTGTTTATTAGCAATAAATGTGATAAAATATTTTCTAATCAATAATTCGTATTTTTAAAAAATATAATAGGTAATAATAATTAATATTATTGAATTAATAGCAGTTTGATATTAAATATTATTATTTAAGTTACTCTTACTATTTTGAACTATTAGAATAACCTTTATATTTTAATAAACAAGCTTTACAATTAATTAATTGGATTAGTCTTTAATTTATAACTTTACTACCTTTATTACTTTAAATTAACTAAAATTAGTTTCACAGTTCAATAAATGAGATTCTTTACTAAATAATTAATTAATTAAAGTATTTTATAATATATATGATGATAATATTTTATTGCATTTAATTGATATTAATTATGTCTAATAAATTTAATTATAAAAGGGGTTAAAACTCAAAAGGGCTGTAGTTGCAATTGTCCAATTAAATGCAATTTGGCTTCTATTTAAATTTGTATTCTAGATTATTTGGCCCAAATACACAAGCACAATGCGCTTGATCCGGTCCAAAACCCATCCGATCCATCCAAGTTGGCAATCTAAGCCATCTTTTCTAAACAATGGCAATGCGCCATATCGCCACTCTCAAACACTCAAACGAGAAACACAACGCATCTGGACCATTGATCCAATTCATCACGGTCCACAATTAATCTCCCTTTTTCTTTTACTTTTAAACTCCTACCATATCTTATCTCAACCGTTGGATTACAAGGATCCAACGACCACCGTTTTTCCATAAGAAATCCTTTTACTAATTTCTATTCTCCGAAAAATCGGAGTCATTGATCAATAGATCCAACGACTCACATTCCACCCTTCACTTTTCCCCTTAGAGACGCCTCAAACCCTAATCATTCTAACCTTTACCGGCCGCTCTCATTTCCCCTTTCTCTCAAACCCTCAACCCCCATCAATCCAAAAATCTTGAACAAATTTGTGCAAGGTCAATTGATTTAACCTCGAATCATCCATCTTGTCCCTACTAGTCGGGAATCACGCCGGTTTCTTTCCACTTTCGTCGATTTAATTCAAATCCCTCGAAACCAAACCCTTGACCTAAATCATGCAATTGAAACTCGTTTGTTCTCCTCTCATTGCATGACTGATTTTCATCATTATTATTCGTGTTAGAGCTTTAGCCGATTGATCTTCACTGTCAACGTTCGATTCTTCATCTCCTCGTGCCCAGGTAAAAGTCTTCAATGTTTTCCCCTCTATCCTTCTCTGATTTCACTGTAATGCTGTCATCATCCTCACAATCATCACTATCCACTACCTAATTTGAATTTACAGAACCCTAAGGCTTGCGGGCCATTATAAGTACAACCTTAAATGCTCTCACCTAACAGACATCAACACACATAAATACACCTAATACTACTGCTTCATACACTGAAGGAATTAAAGTTCGAGTCTTTTTCGCTAAAGTTTGAGTTCCAGTAGTTCCTTTCTAACTTCTATTTCCCCTATTCATTCTCCGTTCGAGTTCAATCTATTATGAGCCAATCGTAGTAACTTTGGACATCCTAGATGGCTATTAGTATTGCTTGGTTTGCTGCTCCACAAAAGGTCAGTGTAGACTGACCTCTTCTCTTTAGTTTTTCCTAAATTAGTTATTTGACTCCATGTTTATGCCATCTGTACTGATAATCATCTGCTGAGCATGCTAATATATGGCTTTCATTATGTCTTGCTATTTGTGTCATTCTATTTTTCTTCTAAGAATGATAATGTTTCCTTGTAGTTGTATTGCCTTGTATTGTTATTTGATTTGTAATACTGAACTTTAACTCTCATGGTTTAGCTAATATGATTCAACACTACCACTATGAACAAACACTGTTGAGTCTTCATGGATTAAGCCCTATATTGATACTATGTGTGTTCCATCTCTGTCTGTTAGGTGATAGTTACACTACCATGTTTAGTTACTCGACTGAATCATACTCTTAAGTTCCTCCTTTTACCATGTTAATGATCCATATCTACTATGCTGTGCTAATTCATCCTTGTCACGACCCAAAACTAACCTTTCATGATGGCGCCTAACGTGGTACTAGGCAAGCTGACATTTCAAAATATTCCAGCACTTTTAAATGAAAATGAGCTAAACAGTTTAAATAAATAAAGCTCTCATAAACTGCAAAAAATAAAAACTCGACACGGAAGTTCCCAAATCAGGGTGTTACTGAGTACATTAGCGTATATACAGCACAAGTATGAGAATACTGTCTATGAAAAACTGGAACTAAATACAAAAAGCTAAAAGATAGGGAGGGAGAGTCAAGGTCTGCGAAACGCCGGGCAGCTACCTTAAAATTTCTAAATGACCAAGCTGCACGTATAATCAACATCCACTATGACCAGAAGCACCTAGATCTGTACGCGAAGTGCAGGGTGTAGCGTGAGTACAACCAACTCAGTAAGTAGCAAGACTAAATAATGGGCTGAAAGTAGTGACGAGCTTAACAGATATAGCTAAATTACATTAATTTCAACATAGGAAGGTAGGCATATTTTCAAGTTCGACAATTAAGGCCAAAACAGTTAATTCATGTCAAATTCAATTGAAACATGATATAATATCTCTAAGAAATTACATGACAGTGATATATGCCAGATGAAGTGCAACAGTAATGAAATCAAGTGTATAATCTCAGGGCAATAGTCACTCAGTCCTCCCATTCACTCCAACCTCACAGTCACTTGTTTCCTCACATTCTCATTTCTATCAGTCGCTCGGCATTTGCGCTCGGCACCCAGCACTCGCACTCAGCAGGTACCTGAGCTCACTGGAGGTGTGTACAAACTCCGGATGGGCTCCTTCAGCCCAAGCGCTATAGCAAGCCAATCATGGCATAAATCAATAAAACATGCTGCGGCGCAACCCGATCCCATAAATATCCTCACAGTCAGGCCCTCGGCCTCACTCAGTCATCAACCTCTCTACTCTCTCGGGCTCTCAGAAATCATGATAATCAGCCAACACAACAATGATATAAAGTATCAATAATGAACAATAGAGACTGAGATGTAATATGCAAGTAAAACTGTGACTAAGTACAAAACAACATTTTAGCAGATAATTCAACATGTACACGGCTTCTGTGGGCCCTTACAGTGCCAACACATAGTCTAAACATGATTTCTAACATGGTTTGCAGTTCAATTTCTATAACCCATGGAGAATATACGGATAACAATAGATTATTCAACTACACAATTCCTAGGAATTGACCAAGTCACCATTCCTACAGTGAACGCCCACATGCCCGTCACCTAGCATGTGCGTCACCTCAAAACCAATCACATGACACAAAATACGGGGTTTCATACCCTCAGGACCTTATTTAGAACTGTTACTTACCTCAAGCCGTGCAAATCCCTACTCGACCACACCCTTGCCTTACGAACCGGCCTCCAAATGCCTCGAATCTAGCCACAAACAGTTCGATACAATCAACACGAGCTAACGGAATCTATTCCCTAAGAAAATACTAAGTTATTAATCAAAAGTTAAAAGTCGACTTAAAAGCCGGCCCACGGGCCCACGTTTCAGAATCGAGTAAAAGTCACAAAATCCGAACACCCATTCGACCACGAGTCCACCCATACCAAAATTACTCAAATCCGATACCAAAATATCGGTCATGACCTCAAAATTCGGCCTAAGAACTTTCCTCCATTTTCCCCCAATTTTCCATCCCAAATCACTAATTTAATAATGAAATCAAAGACATAAACATGGAAATTAACCAAAACTAGGTAGGAATCACTACCGCAATCACCCACTTGAAAATCTCTCCAAGAATCGCCTCCCACCGAGCTCCCAGAATCAAATTTGTGTTATGAACTCAAACCCTTATTTTTGAAATTTAACACTGCTGCCCAATTATCCTTCATCACGAACGCGACCATTTTCCTGCGTTCGCGAAGCACAAAACAGTCTGCACCTCTAATTTGCCTTACGCGAATGCGGTGACATCCACGCGATCACGAACCAATGCTTCCTCAAACCTACGCAGCCCTCTTTTCGTGATCGTGAAGAACAAACACATGACCCCAGCTTCTACCTCCTATACCCTTCGCGAACGCGACCTTAGCCACGCGTTTGCGAATCACCGCATCCCTTAATTACGCGATCGCAGCCTCCTTCTCACGAATGCATAGAACAAAGTCCTCCAACTGCCCAGCTAAGCATACACGATTACGGACCTTCCCACGCGATCGCATATAAGGAAACCAGATCAATGCACCAGAAAATCTACAGCTATAACACCAAGTCCAAAATTGATCCGTTAACCATCCGAAGCTCACCCGAGACTCTCGGGACTACAACCAAACATAGCAACAAGTCCTAAAGAATGATACAAACTTAGCTAAGCCTTCAAGTCACATCAATTGAGTCCAAAGACACGAATCGCACCCCAATTCAAGCCTAATGGAACTAAGGAAATCCAAATTCTACAAGCAATGCCGAAACCTATCAAATCACATCCATTGACTTCAAATTTTGCACACAAGTCACAAATGACACCACAGACCTACTCCAACTCCCGGAACCACAATCTGAGCCCGATAAACACAAAGTCCACTCTCGGTCAAACTTTCAAATTTCATACTTCCGCCATTTCAAGCGTAATTCCACTACGGACCTCCAAATCACAATCCGGACACGCACCTAAGTCCAAAATCACCCAATGGAGTTAACGGAACTATCAAAACTCTATTCCGGAGTCATTTCCATATAAGTCAATATTCGGTCAACCTTTTCAACTTAAGCTTCCAACCTTGAGACTACTAGTCTCAATTCATTCCAAAACCTCTCCGGAACTGAACCAACTACCCCCGCAAGTCACATTACAACTGTAAAGAATAAATGGGCAGTAAATGAGAAAACAGGCTACAACTCTCAAAATGACCTGCCGGGTCGTTACAATCCTTGTGTATGTGATGTCATGCTATATGGTTTCAATTTAATAAAAATGATCCCCATCATTGTTTGTACTTTCATATTGAACCAGCTTGTCCCTAGATGATAGCTTATTCATGCTGCGGTGATGACATGATCCCTATGTATCCTTCATGCTAAAGAAATCACATGCTAAACCATTTTTGTGTATTATAAAACCTATCCTCATATCTGAATATAACTTGTTGAGATTGCTCTATTAATAAATGTTTATACTTGCCATATCATGACTGGTTGAGCTTTTGTGTCAATGTCCATATGAAATTCATGGTGTTGTGTTAATGACTCTTCTTAATCTCTATACCTGAGTTCACATATGTCATGTTGGTTTTGCTGTGCTCATAGACTATTGCATGGCCTTAGTTTGAGGAATTGTGTACTTACAGCTATGTGTTAACTTTGTATCGGTAATAATCCTGTACTTTCTATGAAGTTGTACTGGTTTAAGCTCAGTGAACAACTGTCCTTAAGAAATCTATATGTAATATCTGTAATAACCTGTTCTTACTTAAATAGCTCCACCTAGTAAACTTGGTCATAAAACAATGTTATTCAAACAACATGCATAAAGAATCATGCATTAAGCCTATTTTGACATATCCTACTAATGAACTTGTTCATATTTCCATAGTGCTAACTAATTGGAGTCTATTTGCTCTGCCAAATTAAAATGAATATCATTGCATGTTATCTTATGTTTGTTAATATCACAACTTATAGAGAAATTAATTTGAAGTTGTCTGAGTCTGAATTCCTGAAAGTTTGATGAACTATGTGTTGTAATAATTAGACATCATGCCATAAAGATTAAACAAAATTAAAATTAACCTATCCATTTAGGTTGATGTCGTTGCTGACTTGATTAGTTAGCATGTCCTTTAAGAGTTCTGAAATGAAACTATTAGCCTAAGCATTTAATAGATGTGAGGTCTTGGTTGTGTACATGCTTTCCTATGAACTGTGTTGAACCATTAGAATACTTGTCGATTGCTCTTATGACTTGAACTTACTTAGGGGGAGCTCTGAAAACATTGAATCTTTGTTGGAATCAGAAGAACAAATGCGTATGCTAATGGTGACTGCCTGATAATATTTCTGAGCCTGAAGTTATAAGCAATGAATTATATAACTTGTGTTTTGTGATCCTACCTGATTATGTCCCAACAGTGAATCTATGCATATTGCACTATCCCATCCTTATACTCCACACTCTGATATGAGTCTTTTTAAGTCAATGTTGTGTCCTAAATAATTTATGTGATCTGATGATGAATTGTAGTGTCATGTTTGCCTAAAGTAACTGAATTTTTGAATACCTGAACCTTGGGAAGGTTTATCATGATCTTTTAGCTTATGTTCTGTCAATATGGAATTACTAGGTTGACACTTTACTTGTGCCTAAAAGTCACGACCCCAAATCCCCACCGTAGGATATCGTGATGGCACCTAGTCTCTAAAATTAGGTATTCTTAACATTCATTTATATTTTTAACAGAAGTAACAACTAAGATGATAAAATAAATCGATAAAACTCATAATAATTCCAAAACGGAACATCAATAACAAGATCCCCAAAATTGGTGGAACTGAGCCATAAGCTCTGCAGAAAAGTATGAAAATCTCTAATACAACGCTATCTAATAATAAGATAAACAGTAATAAGGAAATAACGGAAGGTGACTCCGAGGTCTGCGAACGTCGAGTAGGTACACCTTGAAGTCTCTGGAAGGATAACTGAACGATCACTAGCGTCAGACACGAGCATATGTAGCTGGATTTGCACAATAAATGTGCAAAAGAGTAGACTGAGTACGCCACAATGGTACCTAGTAAGTATCAAACCTAACCTCCGTAGACTAGTGACGAGGCTAGGTCAAGACACCTATTAGGACAAGAAAAACTAAACCAGAGTATAGTGTAGTCTAATAATGGAAAGTGAGGAAATGAATGATAACAAAACAATACCATAGTGTAAACTAACAACGGAATTTAAGGCAATAAAGGCAACAAGGAGCGAATACATGATATGAACAACAAGTAACTTTTAATACAGACAATTACACGTAAGGAAAATAAAGAATAACAAAAATTGTTCAACCAACAAGCCTTTTTAATGTAAAATGTACAACAAGAATTACAACCGAGGTACCACATCTCACAATCTCATTTCACAAGTCACAATTACAATCTTCCTTATATCACCGCATGCGCCTTGCATTTATTTTTGAAAATATTTTCCCGAAATAGCTACAAGCGTTTTAGCCCCCTTATCTCACAGTATGGCTTCAAATAATTCCCTTACTAGCAATACACGTATAAATCCCACCTTATCTTACCACTTGCGTATCAACCCCTAACCTTATACTACTTCATGTGTATTAATATCACAACACAATCAAAAACTCGCACCACACGTGCCCATATGCCACAACACTTACCAAAATAAACAATACCAATGTTACCACAACCTATAGCCCACGACTCACCCACAATGGGAACAATAATATCAATAAAAATAAAATGAATGAGAAATACTGAACAATGAAGATATACTAATAATAAACAACTTCAACATCAATGCATTAATAGCTTTCACAACTTCAACCTCAATAACTCAATTAAACGTATTCCCACGAACAGACAACATCAAATACGAGTAATTCAGTATTAAAAAATAACGAGACAATAAGAGAGGTAAGAACTTCAACTAAAGCACCTAAGAGAAAACATAACAATAAAGGATAGAACATGTGCTATAACGTCAAATAGAGCATGTGAGAGTAAAGTTAACAATAAAAGATATGACATGTTATTACAATTTCAACTAAATGCATGGAAGAAGTCTAAAGGTCTAAACCGTTCAAAATACGACGTACAAGCCTGTGTACACACTCGTCACATTGAATATACGTTTTTCACATAATTCAAATAAAACGAACAACCCAAATCCTAAGGGGTAGTTCCCCGCACAAAGTTAGGTAAGATACTTACCTCAACTAGGCCAAATCAACCCTCGAAAATAGCTTTTTCCCTAAAATTCGCCTCCACAAGGCTTAAATCTAACAAAAAACGACTTAATAACATCAAACAATCCTAGGAAAAACAATTACATAGATAAAGCTATGATCTTTACACAATTCCCCAAAAGTAAAAAAAGTCAACCCCAAGCCCTCCTGGTCAAAACCCAGGTCCAACAGTAGATTCCGACTACCCGTAACCCTACGAGACCATACATGTGTTTTCTTTTCAAATCCGAGTCCAAATCGACTCTCAACACCCAAATTTTCATTGTTCAAATATTTGACGAAAACCCCCCAAACTCCTCTTTGATTCCCATAAATTTGAAGGTAAATCTAATATAAAATCATGAAATATAGTTGGAAATTGATTAGAATCACTTACCCAATGATTGTAGATGAAAGACCCTCTCCAATTGCGAAGAATGACTCGCAATTGCAGCACTGACAGTCTATGTGGGAAGTCGCAAATGCGACATGGCTTCGCAATTGCAAAGCCTGCTTCCCTGGCAAATGCGACAAAAATGTTGCAAATGCGAACCTACCCAGCCTAGGTACTACTTCATAATTGCAATCCGGGCATCGCAATTGTGACCCCTGAGACCCCCTACTAAGATCCCAATTGTGATGCTGGTGTTTGCAATTGCGACATCAGAGAGACCAGGACACCAGCAACCTGTTTCAGTTCAAACCATTCCGAAACACGTTGGAAACTCAAGTAAGCCCTCGGGGCTCCAAACCAAACATCCATGCAAGTGTAAAAATATCAACGAACTCGCTCGTGCATTTTAAACACAAAAATAACATCTAGAACTACTCAGACATCTAAAGGCATGAATTTCAAAAAAAAAGTTCAAGAACCTCTAGAATTGCAACCAAGCGTCTGAATCCTATAAAATCAACTCTAATAACACCAAATTTTGCTGACAAGTTCCAAATAGAAAAAGGACCTATTCCAAGTCCCAACACTAAATTCTGAACCCGATAGCCAAAAAGTTAACCTATGGTCAAAATTGGGAATTTTCTAAACCTCAAATTCCCAAATTTCGGCAATACAAGTCAAATCAAGCTAGGGACCTCTGAATTCGATGTAAAATCACGATACGAACCAATCAGAGCCATCAAAACACCATTTCAAGGTTAGTTTCACAAAAATCAAACTTTGGTCAACCCAAAACCTTCCTAGAATGAAATTAACCAACCCCACATGTCATAAAGCCACAAATACACATATGAGAAGCATATAAGTGGAAATGGAGCGCAAATACGCAAAATGACTGGTAAAATCGTTACATTCTCCCCCTTTTAAAATAAATGTTCGTCCTCGAACATGCATAGAGACATACTTGAAGTGACGAAAAGGTAAGGATAACGACTCCGCATGTCGTGCTCGGTCTCCCAGAATGCCTCCTCGACCGGATGACCCCTCTATTGAACATTCACTGAGGTAAGGTTCTTTGACCTCAACTTCCGTACATGTCTGTCCAAGATAGCAATCAGATCCTCAACGTAAGTCAATTCCTTGTCCAATTGGACTTAGCTGAAATCTAATACATGAGATGGATCACCATAATACTTTCAAAGCATGGAAACATAGAACACCAGGTGTACTACCGATAAGCGTGGTGGCAATGCAAGTCTATAGGCCATCTCACCAACTCTCTCAAGGTTCACAAAAGGACCAATATACCTAGGGCTCAACTTACCCTTCTTCCCGAACCTTATCACACCCTTCATGGGTGAAATCCGTAGCAAACCCTCTCTCCCACCATAAATGTTACATCATAAGCCCTCCGAGCAGCATACCTCTTCTTTGTAGATTGTGTTGTACGAAGCCGATGCTGAATTAACTTGACTTTCTCCAAGGTATCCCAAACTAAATCAGTGCCTAACAACCAAGCCTCTCTCGGTTCAAAAAAACCAACTGGGGAGCGGCACCACCACCTATATAAGGCCTCATAAGGAGCCATCAAGATACTCGATTGGTAGTTGTTGTTGTAGACAAATTCTGCTACTAGTAGAAACTAATCCCACGAACACCTGAAATCCATAACACATGCACGTAACATATCCTCCAAGATCTGAATGGTGTGCTCGGACTGCCCATCCGCCTGGGGGTGGAATGTTGTACTCAACTCAACCTATTTGCCCAGATCACACTGCATGGATCGCCAAAATTGCGACATAAACTGCATGCCTCAATCACAGATAATGGAAATTGTCACACCGTTGACGCGAACAATCTCACAGATATAAATTTGAGCAAGTTGCTCTGAAGAATAGGTTGTCACTATCGGAATGTAAAGTGCCGACTTGTTCAGCATTTCCACAATAACCCATATTGCGTCAAATTTCTTCAAGGTTCATGGGAGCCCAAAAACGAAATCAATGGTAATACTCTCCCACTTCCACTTGGGAATCTCAAGTCTATGAAGCAAACCATCTGGCCTCTGATGCTCGTACTTCACCTGCTGGCAGTTTAAGCACCGGGCCACATACTACACTATGTATTTCTTCATTCTCCTCCACCAACAGTGTTGTCTCAAATCCTGATACATCTTAGAGGCACCCCAATGAATAGAATATCGCAAACTGTGGGCCTCCTCAAGGATCAACGCATGCAACCCATCTACGTTGGGCGCATATATCCGGCCCTCCATTCGCAACACCATGTCATATCCAAAAAAAACCTCCTTGGCATCGCCATGCTGCACTGAGTCCTTAAGGACAAATGCCAAGCTACCTATACTCTCAACCTTTCTACTCAAGGCATCAGCCACAACACTGCCCTTCCTGGGATGATACACAATAATGGTATTATAGTGTTTCAGCAATTCTAACATCCAGTCCTTTTGCTTGAACAAATGTGTAGACTCCGATGGTCGGTATAGACTTCACATGGACCACCATACAGATAGTGCCTCTAAATCTTTAGTGCATGAAGAATAGCTGCCAATTCCAAGTCATGTACAGGGTAATTCTTCTAAAAAACCTTCAACATCCGTGATGCATAGGCAATCACCATACCGTCTTGCAACAAACACCATGTAAAGCCCAATACACGACGCATCACAATACACAGTGCAAGTCCCCGAGCCTGTAGGCAACACCAACACTAGGGTAGTGGTCAATGCAGGCTTGAGCTTCTGAAAGCTCACCTCACACTTGTCGGACCATCTGAAAGGAGCTAGGTCAATCAAGTCAAAGGTGCAGCAATGGATGATAAACCCTCTATGAAACAACGATAATACTCGGCCAAACCAAGAAAACTTGGAATCTCAGTAGATAAAGACAGTCGAGACCAAATCTGAACTGCCTCAATATACTTCGGGTGCACTTTGATCCCCTCACTAGATACCATGTAGCCTAAAAATGCCACTGAATCAAGCCAGAACTCACACTTTCAGAATTTTGCATACAACTTCTTCTCTCTCAAGGTCTAGAGCACGATCCTCAAATGCTGCTTATGATCCTCCAGGTTGCGAGAATATACCAAGATGTCGTCAATAGACACGATGATGAATGAATCGAGATAAAGCTTGATTACACTATTCATCAAATGCATAAATGTTGTTGGGGCGTTGGTCAGCCCAAATTACATCATGAGAAACTCGTAGTGACCATACCGAGTAAACTGCATGCCTCGATCCGAGATAATGGACACCGGCACACCGTTGAGGTGAACAATCTCACTATATAAATCCGAGCTAGCTGCTCTGAAGAATAGGTAGTCACCATCGGAATGAAATGTGCGGAACTTGGTTAGCCTATCCACAATAAACCACATTGCATCAAATTTCTTCAAGGTCCGTGGGAGCCCAACAATGAAATCTATGGTAATACGCTCCCACTTCCACTTGGGAATTCAAGTTTCTGAAGCAAACCACCCGGCCTCTGATGCTCGTACTTCACCTGTTGTAGTTTAAGCACCGAGCCACATACTCCACTATGTCATTCTTCATTCTCCTCCACTAATAATGCTGTCTCAAATCCTGATACATCTTAGCGGCACCCGGATGAATGGAATATCGCGAACTCTGGTTCTCCTCAAGGATCAACTCATGCAATCCATCTACATTGGGCACACATATCCAGCCCTACATCCGTAACACCCCGTCATCTCCAATAGAAACTTCCTTGGCTTCGCCATGTTGCACCATGTCCTAAAGGACAAACGATGTGGGGTCGTCATCTTGACGGAGTGATGTGCTCATACAAAGAACACCAATAAACAACGCTAGCAATAATTCGACTGGTCTCCGAAACATCCAGTCCACAAATTTATTGGCCAAAGCCTAAACATTCACGGCTAGTGGCCTTTCTGCTGCCGGTAAATAATCCAAGCTGCCCATACTCTTGGCCTTTATATGCAAGGCATCTGCCACAATATTGGCCTTTCCCGGTGTTCGGTATAGAGCTCACGTGGAACACCGTACAGATAGTACCTCTAAATCTTCAATGCATAAACAATAGCTACCAATTCCAAGTTATGTACCGGGTAATTCTTCTCATGAACCT
Organism: Nicotiana obtusifolia; assembly: GCA_002018475.1. NCBI lineage: Eukaryota > Viridiplantae > Streptophyta > Magnoliopsida > Solanales > Solanaceae > Nicotiana > Nicotiana obtusifolia. The sequence continues at coordinate 92,694 of MCJB01002980.1, forward strand.
TCAACTGCCGAGACACAATATTGTAACAAAACCGCGCCAAGCCCAATACGTGACACATTAAAATACACAGTTTAAGTCCCCGAGCCTGTAGGCAACACCAATACTGGGGTACTGGTCAATGCAAACTTGAGCTTCAGAAAGCTCGCCTCACACTCGTCGAACCATCTGAAAGAAGCACCTTTCTAGGTCAATCTAGTCAAAGGTGAAGTAATGGATGAGAACCCTCTATGAAAAAGCGATAATATCCAACCAAATGAAGAAAACTCTGGATCTTCATAGATAAAGACATTCTAGGCCAACTCTGAACTGCCTCAATCTTCTTCGGATCCACTTTGATCCCCTCACTAGACACCACGTAGTCCAATACACGACGTGCAAAGCCCAATACACAACGCATCGCAATACACAGTGCAAGTCCTCGAGCCTGTAGGCAACAACAACACTAGGGTAATGGTCAATGCAGGCTTGATCTTCTGAAAGCACGCCTCACACTTGTCGGACCATCTGAAAGGAGCTAGGTCAATCTAGTGAAAGGTGCAGTAATGGATGATAAACCCTCTATGGAATGATGATAATACCCGGCCAAACCAAGAATCGGATCTCAGTAGATAAAGACAGTCGAGACCAACGATATGGTGAATTGAAAAGAGCTGAGTGTCCGACACTAGGTCAATACAAAATTTGATATCCCTATAGGGCGGCATGTCACGTAGGTATGCTGGGAACACATCTGGGAAATCTCTCATTATCGAAACTGACTCAACCGTAGGAGTATTAGCACTAGAAACCCTCACAAAGGCTAGATATGCTTCACACCCCTTCTCAACCATCCGATGTGCCTTAAGAAAGGACACAAATCTGCTAGGAATATAATCAAATGTATCCCTCCATTACAACCATGCCAAACCTAGCATAGCCAATACTCAGTAACAATAGATCGACTCTGGTCTCATAACCACAAATAATGACTAAACATGACTGATAAACACGATCCACAATAATAGAATTTCCCACCGACGTGGACACATATATAGGAGAACTTGAAGAATCACGAAATATATCCAAATACAGAGCAAAGTAAGATGACACATATGAATAAGTGGATCCCCGATCAAATAAGACCGATGCATCCGTATGACAGACCGGAACCATATCTGTGATGATAACATCCGATGCAACCGCCTTTCTCCTACTAGGAAAAGCATCGAAACGAGTCTGACCGCCCCTTCTACGGAGACCTTTACCCGCGTGACCTACCCCCCTAACTGGCGGTGCTGGTGGAGCGGCAACTGGAGGGAACCATGGCCTGTGAATCCTGTGGACCCTGTGGAATATGTGGAGCCTGTGTAGTCTGTAGAGGTGCACTCCACCTAAACTAGGGAAGTTCCTCACTATATGTATGGTATCACCATACAAAAAACAAGGTCTTGTTGGGCGTGGCTACTGAAACTGACCCAAGCCTGGTCGGCTAGACTGATCGCTGAAGGCACCCTGTGCAGGAGATGCACTGGTTAATGGTAGGGTAAAATGCGCAACCTAAGACCTCGAAATTTCTAGAGCACTGCTAGTAGTTGGGAGTGCTGACTGAACTGGTCAGCTCGCATAGTCTCTGCCATAACAGGTTACAAATGGAGCGGGGGCACCACTATATCCTCTAGAATCTCGAGGCTTCTTAGCCTCCATGTCCTCTCTTTCTCGGTCTCACATACCCTCCAACCTCCGAGCGATCTCTACAACCTTCTAAAAGAAAGTATCCATCTCCAACTCTCTAGCCATGCTGAATATAAGACCATACTCGAGTCTCTTGATGAATCTGCGGACTGTTTCCCTGACTGTAGAAACCAAAGCAGGTGCATGTCGGGACAACTTAGTAAATCTAATAGCATTCTCTGACACTAACTTAGTTCCCTGACGCAACTGCTCAAACTCAGTGTGCTATGCATCCCGAAGGGTCAGGGGAACAAACTCTCTCAAAAGCATCTTTGAAAACTAAGCCCAAGTAAGTGGGGCTGCATCAGCTGGCCTACCCTCATCATAAGCCTGCCACTATCGGTAAGCTGCTCCTGATAGCTAAAACGTAGTAAAAGCAACTCTGCTCACCTCCACAATACCCATGGTGCAGAGAATATAATGGCATTTCTCTAGAAAACACTACACATCCTTGGTAGCTATGTCGCTGAAAGTAGGAGGATCATACTTCTTGAACCTCTCAAGTCTCTTCTGCTCCTCTTTAGATGCGTCTGGCCTGACCTCAGGCTAAACTGGTATAACGAGCTGTGCTGGTATGACACCTGAGACCTGATCAATGTGGACCCACTGCTCTAGGGTACGGGCCGCAGGAGTCTGAGCTTCTCCCCAGCCTGGTATGTAGCTGGTGCAAGGGGAATCAATCCCGCTTGAGATAGAGTGCCGAACATACTCAAAACTTGTGCTCAAGTCTCCTCAAGTCTAGAGGCAGTAATAGGCACCTCAGGTGCCTGCCCCAATCGGAGCTACTGGTGGCTTCTCTGTCGCTGCTCGAGCAGGTGCTCCAGCTGTAGCACGTGCACCTCCTCGACCTCTGCCCCAGCCCTAGCCTCCCCCGGCACTAGCAGCGGGCGCGTGTGTCTGAACATCTGATCGAGCAGTGCATTATCACCATCTGTGAGAGAATAGAAAAACAAAGACTTAGATTTCAAAATCAACAAATTCACACGATAAGGAATTAAAGAAGTGGAATTTCCAAAGAATTCCGTAGCCTCTCGAAGATAAGTAGATACGTCTCCATACCGATCTGCAAGACTCTACTAAACTTGCTTATGACTCGTAACACCTATGAACCTAGAGATCTGATACTAACTTGTCACGACCCCAAATCCCCACCGTGGGTTGTCGTGATGGGGCCTAGTCTCTTAGACTAGGTAAGACTAAAATTCATTGATAATTATCAGAAATAACAGCTAAGATGATAAAATAAATCGATAAAACTCATAATAACTCCAAAACGGAACATCAGTAACAAGATCCCCAAAACTGGTGGAATTGAGTCATAAGCTCTACAGAAAAGTATGAAAATCTCCAATACAACACAGTTTGATAATAGGATAAACAGTAATAAGGAAATAACAGAAGGTGACTCCAAAGCCTGCGAACGTCGAGCAAGTTTACCTTGAAGTCTCAAGAAAGATAGCTGAACGATCACTGGCGTCCGGCACGAGTAGACGTAACTGGATCTGCACAATACAATGTGCAAAAGCGTAGCATGAGTACACCACAATGGTACTAGTAAGTATCAAGCCTAACCTCGGTAGAGTAGTGATGAGGCCAGGTCAAGACACCTACTAGGACAAGAAAAACTAAAACAGAGTATAGTGTAGTCTAATGATAGAAAGTGAGGAAATGAATGATAACAAAATAGTACCATAATGTAAACTAACAACAGAATTTAAGGCAATAAAGCCCACAAGGAGTGAACACATGATAAGAATAACAAGTAATCAAACACAGACAATTACAAGTAAGGCAATTAAAGAATTACAAAATTGTTCAACCAACAAGACTTTTTAACGTAAAATGTACAAACAAGAATTACAACCGAGGTACCACACCTCACAATCTCATTTCACAAGTCACAATCACATTCTTCCTTATATCATCGAGCCTTGCATTTATTTTTGAAACCATTTTCTCGAAATAGCTACAAGCATTTTAACTCCCCTGCCTCACAGCGTGGCTTCAAGTAATTTCCTTACTAGCAACACACATATAAATCCCACCTTATCTCACCTCATGCATATCAAACCCTATCCTTATACCAACGCAAGAGTATCAATATCAAAATACAATAAACAACTCACACCACACGTGCCCACATGCCACAACACTTGCAAAAATAAACTATACTAATGTCACCACAACATATAGCCCACGGCTCACCACAATGGGAGCAAGAATCTCAATAATAATAAAATGAATGAGAAATACTCAACGAGGGAGATATTTAATCATCAACAACTTCAACCTCAATGCGTCAATAACTTTCACAACTTCAACCTCAATAACTCAAATAAAAGTACTCCCATGAAAAGACAAGTTCAAATCGGAGTAATTCAGCACTAAAAGAATAAAGAGAACATAAGAGAGGTAACAACTTCAACTAAAGCACCTAAGAGCGTAATAATAAAATCCTCTCTAGAATATTGAAAAATTCTCTCCAGAATAGGCAATTTCCTGCGGCTCTTTCTTGAAGCTTTCTAACGCCATATGGCGGCTCCGGCGACTGGCTAACCACTTGATGGTGCTGGTCAGTTGTCATCTTCCCTTCCAAATCCTCCAATACCCATAACATCCACAAATCTACCTCCTAAATATGCAGATTTTTTACAACCAAGAACCCTAAACAACTCCATGCAAACCCTAGCTATTGCTGCGACTGCTGCGACGACTGCTGCGACTGCTGTGCCGATAAAACCAGTGGAATACCTGCATGGTGAACCTATTGTTTGCTAGAAAAAGGCACAAGTGAAGAAGTCCATCATCAAACAAGGTTTACAGTTAGCAATTCTTGGAAAATTTTCATATGGAAAACCAGTTATCAATGAAATACGTAAGGTTCTTCCTATTCAATGTGAACTTAAAGGAGCATGCTCGATTGGTTTGATAGAAGATAATCACATCCTGATAAGGCTGTCGTTGATGGAGGACTATATCTATCTACTGTCGAAGCCTGCATATTATTTGAAGGTAGATGAAACCATGTGGCAGATGCGTTGTTCGAAGTGGAATCCATGGTGGACACCTGAGGAAGAAACTCCCATAGCAGTGGCATGGATTAGTTTTCTGGAACTGCCTCCAAATTTCTTTGGTGAGGAGTTTGTTTTTTCGCTTGCTACGGCAGTGGGTAATCCCTTACACGTTGATTTAGCTACTCAAAATGGGACTAGACCTAGTTGCGCAAAAGTAAAAGTTGAAGTAATTTATTAGCTAAGTTACCACAAAGAATTGAGATTATCGAGGAAGAAGATGAAACTGGCCCAGAAATTTTTAAATGGATCAATATTAGGTATGATTATATGGCTAAGTACTGTAAGAGCTGCAAGAAACAAGGTCATAATGAAGATGATTGCTGGGTGATTAACCCAAAGCTTAGGCAAGTTGATGATAGCAAGAAAAATGAAAAGGAACTGGTGGGAACTGCTGCTAATTCAACTAGGGTACTCTCGAGTGGTAAAGTAGTTGGAAATCCTCCTATTAATCAAGCCCGACAAGAATGGATCAAAGCAAGAACAAATAGATATCAAAGAGATGGAAAAAGTCATATTATCAAGGCTGCAGATTTGAAAAATAGTGATGATGGTAAGGGCAAAGGTAATATCAAGGATAAAGGGAAAGCCAAGGTGGACGAAGTAATAACAGTGAAAAAATTTGATGCTTTGGATATCGAGGAAGCTGATTAATTAAAGATCACAGATGGCAGACAAGAGCATTACAGTACATCTGGGGAGAAGAAGTAGTTGCAAAACAAGCAACATCAGGAACTGCAGGCTCATATTCCTACTGGTAATGGAAAAGATGCAGAAGATGATAGGGAAAATAGACGTGTAAAGAAGGAAGCAGTGGATAAGGTCATCAAGGGAGCTCTTGCTGAAGTTCCAGAGGATCTAGTTAGAAAGGAAGCTACCATTGACTGGGTGCATAGAAGCTTTGGGACTGACAAGGATGAGTTAAGGATGCTGAATGTGCTAACTAATCAATCGTGTCAAGAAGTTCCATCGCAAACCTATGATGATTCGTCACAACAGCTAGAATCGAATGAAGGCAGTTCCAAGAAGACAAACTGGAGTGATCAAGTGGAAGAATCAGAAGGTCAAACAAACCAAATAGAAGCTGCAAAGAATAAGGACAAAGAGGACTATGTACAGGATGAGCAATTACCAGAGTTAGGTTCGAAGCTATAGTAAACCCTAACCCTAACTCTAATTTACAAGATACCGTCAGTTCGGAAGCTAAAATCGAGGAGAAAGAGACGAGACCAGCAGCAGCAAGGGAAATGGTAGCTTTCGTATATGGAAGTCTAGTGTATCTGGATGATCGAGCTGCGACAACATGTAAAGATACTCATAATGTGGCAACTGATGGAGCAACAGTAAACCCTAAGGGTTATTCGACATGTGATCTGCAGTTCCAAGAATTGCAGGCAGCTGACGATCCTACAAAAATGATAAACAGTGAATCTTCAGGCAGTAAACAGGCTATGCAACTACAGATTAACGTACCTTTGAAGAGTCCTTTACAAAATTTGCATGATCTAGTTACACACAATGTTGCAACAGATGTAAATACTATCATTGAAAGCCAGCAGTTAGAGGAAAAAGGAGACGAGGAGTCTATTGATGCAAATCTCAGGTAGATAGCACGGGAGGCAGATATATCACCATTATCTAGTCCAAAAGCAGTGAAAAAGAGTAAGAAATCACAACAGAAAGAGAAAGTTCAACCTACAAGGGTATTGCCCAAGAGGGCAGCTTCACATAATAAGTGATGATGGAGGTTCTCATATGGAATATTAGGTCTGTTAACACTGATCAGGCCTTCCCAAGAGTCATCAACATGCACAAGGAACATAAGTTTAATGTTATTGCTTTGATGGAGCTTTTTCAAAGAGCTGGACATATACACAGATATAGAAAAAGGTTACAAATGGAGACTGCCTACTCTAACATAAATGGCAAGATATAGTTGTTTTTTGAGGCAGCTGTCGACTGGGAATTGGTGATGGACACAGATCAACAGGTGACTGTTAAGGTACTAGATCATAAAGTTGATAAGCAGATTATAATGACTTTTGTATATGCTAAGTGTGATGCTTTAGAACGATTGGAACTCTGGGACAATCTATATTATATGGCTAGTGATACGGAGGATCCTTGGATGGTTGGAGGGGACTTTAATGTGCTGTTAAACGAGGAGGAAAAGATAGGTGGACGTCCAGTTTATCCTCCAAAATATGAGGATTTTGCTTTCTGTGTGAATTCGTGTGGATTATTTGATCAAGGGTACAAGGGGAGTCCTTTCACATGGTGGAAAGGTAGGTCGAATGCAGAGTGTATATTCAAGAGATTGGATAGAATTTTAGTGAAAAAGTTACAGTTAAAAAGGATTCAAAATGATAATGGACAATGGCTGGATGATCAGGAGCAAATGTCTAAGGCAGCAGTGGAATTCTATCAAAATCAATTTACTAGTGAAGGTGACCCTGCAGACTTCTCAATGCTGGACAATGTGCCAGTGATGGTCTCTAGGGAACAGAACTTGGAGCTTTGTAGATATTCAACTATTGACGAGGTGAAGGAAGCTGTGTTTGAATTAAGTGGAGAAAGTGCCAGTGGGTCCAGATGGATTTACTGGACTGTTTTATCAGGTATGTTGGGAGGTCATTAGATTTTATACTCATAGCATGGTATTGCACTTTTTTGGAGGTGCTCCGATGCCTAATTCTATTACTCATACTAATCTAGTGATGTTGCCTGAGAGGTCGACAGTTCAAACATTCTCAGATTTAAGGCTGATAAGTTTGAGTAATTTCATTAACAAGGTCATCTCGAGAGTCATTCATGACAGGCTTGAAAGATTTCTGCTTTGCTATATATCACAAAATCAGTCTGGTTTTGTGAAGGATAGGAGTATATTTGAGAACATTTTATTCACACAAGAGATGGTAACAGATATAAGGAAGAGAGGGAAGTCTGCTAACGTGGTGATTAAGCTCGATATGGCAAAGGCATATGATAGAGTGTCATGGAAATATTTACTTCATGTATTAAGGAGGGTGGGATTTGCAAAACATTTTATAACTATGGTGTGGAATATATTGTCCAATAATTGGTACTCTGTACTAGTTAATGGACAATCGTCAGGTTTCTTCAAATCAATAGGGGAGTGAAGCAAGGAGACCCTCTATCTCCTACTTTGTTCATTCTTTTTGTAGAAGTATTGTCAAGATCAAAGAACAAACTATTCGAAGACAGATCATATGTGGGATATGGAATGCCAAAATGGTCTGACCCTTTGAATCAATTGTCATATGCTGATGATACTATAATTTTTGCTTCTGCACATGCTGCATCCTTGAGCAAAATTATGGCAGTGTTAGGAGGATATGAGAGGGTGTCAGGACAGTTGATCAACAAGGCCAAAAGTTATTTTTATATGTATACAAATGCAGCTCATGAACTGGTGCGAGCAGCAGAGGACATCACAGGATTTGCTAAAGGGCAGTTTCCATTTATATATTTGGAATGTCCAATCTTTCATACTAGGAGAAGAAAGGAATATTACAATGATCTTATAAAAAGGTGAAGAATAAGTTACATTCTTTGAAGGGCAAATTATTATCATATGGAGGAAAGGCTACTCTTATCACCAGTGTGTTACAAAGTATGCCAGTGTATATGCTTTCAGTGCTGGAGCCTCCAAAGAATGTACTGGAACATTTGCATAAAGTGTTTGCAAGGTTTTTCTGTAGTAACAAGGAAGAAGGAAGGAGGAGGCATTGGGCATCTTGGTAGAATCTGTGTTTACCTAAAAAGAGGGAGGACTGGGATTCAGATCTTTGCACGATGTATCGAAAGCACTATTTGCGAAGCTATGGTGGAGATTTAGGACTACAAAAACATTGTGGTCTAATTTCATGTGGAACAAATACTGCAAGAAAGAAATACCTACTGTTTTGCAGTTTAGAGGAGGATCACATGTATGGAAACAGATGATACTTGCTCGAGAAAATGGAGAACATGAGATACTGTGGGAATTGAAAAGAGGAACAACTAGTATATGGCACGAGAACTGGACAGGTCTGGGGGCTCTATACCATGTAGTTCCTGATGATTTTCACATAGAAGAAGAATTACAATGATGTAGCTGATTTGAGACAAGAAGGAGCTTGGAATGATCAATTGTTAGATCAATTATTACCTGAAGATATAGCTACACATGTGAAGGAAAACGTAGATTATTATGAAGATGTAAGTGAATGGGATAAACCTTACTGGATGCCCAATCCATCAGGCAAATTTTCAGTAACCAGTGCTTGGCAGATAGTAAGGCATCGAGCCAATTCACATAAGGAGTTCAGTTTGATGTGGACTAAAGGATTACCATTTAAGATATCCTTCTTCCTATGGAGATTGTGGAGGCAGAAGATAGCAACAGATGATCCATGGAGGAGACAAGGATACATTGTTACATCTAGATGTTGGTGTTGTCAACAACCGCAAGAAGATACAATTAATCACATATTTCTAACGAGTCGTGCTGCTGTGAAGGTATGGAAAATGTTTATGGGAGCTGCTGGTATTATAGTGCTTTTAGTGCAAGTGAAACAAGTAATAAGAAGTTGGTGGACTGCAAAGTGTTGTCCCAAGTTGAAGCCATTATATCAAGCTGCTCCAGCTGTCATTACATGGGAATTATGGAAGAAAAGAAACAAAGGTAAACATGGGGGTAGTGTGTCGTCGAATAGAGTATGTCATGAAGTGAACAAGACCATCTATTACTTAGCAAAGAATAGGTATCCATGGTTAACTAATATACCTCTGTTATGGTCATATATGATTCAGTATTTCGATGCATACAAACCAGTGTTGATGATAAAGAGAATAGTTTGGTAATTCCCATATTGAGGGTGGTTTAAATGTAATACTGATGGAGCATCGAAAGGGAATCCGGGGCCTAGTTCCTTTGCATTTTGTGTAAGGAATGATAAGGGAGATTTTATTTATGCTAAGGCAGTTGATATTGGTGTGACAACAAACATGGTGGCTGAAGCTAACGGAATATTGCAGGGATTACAATACTTTGTTGAGCAGGAGTTGCATCCATTAATACTAGAAACAGACTCGTTAGTGTTAAAGAAGGTGATAGATGGAGAATGGGATACACCGTGGTCGATTTGTTCAGAAGTGAAGAAGATTAGAAGGATGATGGAGCAATTCAATGTGATTGTGCAGCATGTTCTAAGAGAAGGAAATACAGTGGCAGATGTTTTAGCTAACATGGTTTTTTATTTTGCAGGTACTCTACAGTTCAGCTCATTTGGTCAATTACCAAGTGCAGGTTGGAAATTCATTAATTTAGACAAAGCTCAAACACCAAATTTAAGGATCAGAATTGCTAAGAGAAGAGTGGCTTAGCAGTAGAATAATTCATACAGTCTTAGAGCATTATCCAGTGGTATTATCATGGTTTCATGCTCATTCTAGTGATGTGATAACGTTGTATGGGCAATATGCTATAAGTCACTGGTGCACGAGAGGAGAAAGGGATCAAATTTTACATGTAGTCGATCAGGATAATACTACTGTTCGATGTCAAAAGGAGGGGTTACTATTGTTGGATGCCAAGCTGACATTCTTTAAATGTTGGATCATTGAGACTAACATAGAAGGGTGGATGAAGCTTGAGCAAGATCGAAATCACCATATTGAGATTACTCAATCGAGAACAAGTGTGAAGGCATTTCAAAACCAGACTCTGGACAACATACTGTTGAAGATCAATGCCAGTCTATGGCTGATGGTTGAATATCAAGCACATAAACAATGGTCTATGTGTAGTACAATCTACACGATTTTAGATCACTATCCAGTGGTATTAGCATGTTATCATGCTCAATCTGGAGGTGTGATAATGTTGTATAGAAAGTATAAGTTAGATCATTGGTACATAGGAAGAGATTTGGATCAAATAATCAGAATTATTGATGATGTTTCTGTTAGTGATGGAGGTCAGATGGAGCAAGTCAATATTAAGAGGACATTCTTTCTAAGTTGGAACCTCGGAACCAACATAGAAAGGTGGATGATTCTTGTGCTACCCCGGAATCGAAGACATCGTATCGAGGTAATAAAATCGAAGAAGATAGTTCAAAGACATTTTATCAACATCATACAATCGAAGAATACAGATCGAAGACATTTTATCGAAGCCATACAATCGAGGAGGAAGCTTGAGCATAATCAAAGGTACTCTATCGAGGTTAATAAATCGAGGACAATGTTAAAGAAAGATCGAAAACAGCCTCTTCAAAACATACTGCTTAACGTCGATACCAGATTATTGAGTGTGGATTATCAAACACCTAAACAGTAGCTTAACCACAATACTATCTATACAATATTAGAACACTATCCAGTGGTATTAGCATGTTATCATGCTCACTCTGGAGGTGTGATAATGTTGTATGGAAGGTATAAGGTTAATCACTATTACATAAGGAGAGATTTGGTTCAAACAGTAGGCACAATCGATGAGGATATCAAATGGGATCAACAGCAAAAGGGAACACTGTCGCAGGTCTATATCAAGAGGACATCTTTCATATGTTGGATCTTTGGTTCTAACATAGGAAAATGGATGAATCTTGTGGTAGATCGAAGTGTTATAGTTCGAAATCAGAAAATCGAGACCATACATTCGATGATCAATTTGCAGACAGTTCGAAGTCTTTTGGTTACAGTACTATGTTCGAAAGCAGTGTCAAGCGAAGTCATTGCTACTATAATCAAGATTCACAATCATGTCTGCATCGAGGACACATTGTTGAAGATTTATACCATCAATTTGAAGACAATTATTAGAAGACATATTAATATATTGAGGTCAGCTAAGTTTACCTCGAATCCAGATCGAGGTCACATTATCAAAATCACTCGAAGCCAATTTTTACAAGCATGTGAACAGTGGACTACCTGCAGAAATATTCATACAGCATTAGAGCATTTTCCAGTGGTATTAGCATGTTATCATGCTCATTCTGGAGGTGTGATAATGTCGTATGGAGAGTATCAAATAGGTTTTTATTTCACAAATCATAGAATCGATGTCAAATGGCTGAAGAATGATGTCAGAATCGATGTCAAATTGCGGAAGAACGATGCCAGTCTTAGGTCAAAGTCATGTCTGCTGCAATCGAGTTTCACTTGAAGCTCGATTTCAGATCGAATAGCTTGAAGTCAGGAAAACATGTTGTTGAAAGTTCGATGCTTGAGATTTAAAGTTGAAGACTGATGTCATATTGAAGTTCCAGTTTGAAATCACAGTGGATTTGTTGCTCGAAGCCATGCCAGCTATAGCAGGTGTTCGAGGGTATCTGATCGGAATCATACTATAGGAACCACAATGCTGAAGTCACTGTCGAGCCTTACAACAAGCAACAGTATAGAACCAACGATACAATGTGAAGGAAGATGGAGATTCACGTTTTCCATGTCCATTGGAACGCAAAACTTGGCGCCTGGTGAGAGCAATAGAGGTGCTACATTGATGTTTTGCATTTGACGGGTGAATATACATGCCTCCACAGATGGAAAGTTGGTTGTGCTACGAGTTGTAATAGATAGTTTTCATATAGTAGTAGTGATAGAATTAGTTTTTGCATTTTTTATAGTTCTGGACAACTTGTAAACTTTGCTTTTATTTATTTCATATATATATATATATAACCTCTAGGAAATATTTGCTTAAAAGAAAAGCACCTAAGAGCAAACATAATAATAAAAGATAGAACAAGTGCTAATAACGTCAAATAGACCATGCGAGAGTAAAAATAACAATAAAAGATATGACATGTTATAACGATTTCAGTTAAATGCATGGAAGAAGTCTAAAGGTCTAAACCGGTCAAAATACCACATATAAGCTAGTGTACACACTCGACACATTTTGTACATGTCTTCCACATAATTCAAATAATACAAACAATTCAAATCCTAAGGAGTAGTTCCCCCACACAAAGTTAGGTAAGATACTTACCTCAACAAGGCAAAATCAACCCTGAAAATAGCTTTTCCATTAAAATTGCCTCCGCACTTCTCAAATCTAACCAAAAAATGACTTAATAACATAAAACAATTCTAGGGAAAACAATTACGATATATAAAGCTACGATCTTTACAGAATTCCCCAAAAGTAAATAAAAGTCAGCCCCAGGCCCGCCGGTCAAAACCCAGGTCCAAGGGTAGATTACGACTACCCGTAACCCCACGAGTCCATATATGTGTTTTGTTTTTAATCCAAGTCCAAATCGACTCTCAAAATCTAAATTTTCAATTTTCAAAACCTTGACAAAACCCCCAAAATTCCTCTTTGATTCTCATAAATTTGATGTTAAATCTAGTATAAATCATGAAATATTGTTAGAAATTGATTAGAATCACTTATCTAGTGATTGTAGATGAAAATACCATCTTCAAATCGCCTCCTACCGAGTCCAGTGTTTCTAAAATGAGAGAAACTGGATGAAATCTCGACGTTCTAAATGACACCAAATTTTTTAGACAAGTTCCAGATAGCAAAAAGGAACTATTCCAAGTCCTAAAACCAAATTGCGAACCCGATAGCCAAAACGTTAACCTACGGTCAAACTTGGGAAATCTTCAAAACCTCAAATTGCCAACTTTCAGAAAAACAAGTCAAATCAATTTAGGGACCTCCGAATTCGATTCCGGACATACTCCCAAGTCGAAAATTACGATACAAACCTATCAGAGCCATCAAAATACCATTTCAGGGTCGTTCTCACAAAAGTCAGACTTTGATCAACATTTCCAACTTAGGCTTCTAGGCCAAGAACCAAAGGGTCCAAATCAACCCAAAACCTTGCTGGAACGAAACTAACCAACCCCGCAAGTCAAAAAGCCATAAATACACATGTGTGAAGTATAAAAAGGGGAAACGGGGTACAAATACGCAAATAACCAGTCGAGTCGATACATTCTCCCCCTCTTAAAACAAATGTTCATCCTCGAACGTGCATGGAGACATAATTGAAGTGATGAAAAGGTGATGATAATGACTCCGCATGTCGTGCTCGGTCTACTAGGATGGTTCCTCGATAGAATGACCCATCCATTGAACCTTCACTGAGGCAATGTTCTTTGACCTCAACTTCCAGACCTGTCTGTTCAAGATAGTCGTCGGCTCCTCAACATAAGTCAAAACCTTGTCCAATTGAACTGAGCTGAAATCTAATACATGAGATAGATCACCATAATACTTCTGGAGTATGGAAACATGGAACATCCGGTGAACTATCGATAAGCCTAGGGGAATGCAAGTCAATAGGCCATCTCACCAACTCTCTCAAGGATCTCAAAAGGACCAATATACCTAGGGCTCAACTTGCCCTTTTTCCCGAACCTTATCACATGCTTCATGGGTGAAACACACAACAAAATCTCTCCCACCATAAATGCTACATCATGAGTCCTCCGATCAGCATAACTCTTATGTCTGGACTGTGTTGTATGAAGCCAATCCTGAATCAACTTGACTTTCTCCTAGGTATCCCAAACTAAATCAGTGCCCAAAAACCTAGCCTCTCCCTGCTCAAACAAACCAACTGGAGAACGACACCACCTCCCATATAAGGCCTCATAAGGAGCCATCTAGATACTTGATTGGTAGATGTTGTTATAGACAAACTCTACAAGTGGTAGAAACTGAACCTATGAACACCTGAAATCCATAACACACGCACGAAGCATATCCTCCAAGATCTGAATTGTGCACTCGGACTGCCCATCCGTCTGGGGGTGGAATGTTGTACTCAAGTCAACCCGTTTGCCTAGCTCACGCTGCGCGGCTCTCCAGAAATTTGACGTAAACTGCATGCCTCGATCCGAGGTAATGGACACCGGCACACTGTTGAGGTGAATAATTTCACTATAAAAATTCGAGCCAGCTGCTCTGAAGAATAGGTAGTCACCACCGGAATGAAATGTGCCGAACTTGGTTAGGCTAACCACAATAAACCACATAACACCAAATTTCTTCAGGGTCCGTGGGAGTCCAACAACGAAACCTTTGGTAATACGCTCCCACTTCCACTTGGGAATCTCAAGTTTCTGAAGCAAACCACCCGGCCTCTGATGCTCGTACTTCACCTGATGTAGTTCAAGCACCGGGCCACATACTCCACTATGTCATTGTTTATTCTCCTCCACCAATAGTGCTGTCTCAAATCCTGATACATCTTAGCGGCACCTGGATGAATAGAATATCGCGAACTGTGGTTCTCCTCAAGGATCAATTCATGCAATCCATCTACATTGGGCATACATATCCAGCCCCACATCCGTAACACCCCGTCATCTCCAATAGAAACTTCGTTGGCTTCGCCATGTTGCACTATGTCCTTAAGGACAAATGATTTGGGGTCGTCATATTGACGCACTGATGCGCTCATACATAGAACACCCATAAACAATGCTAGCAAGAACTCGACTGGGCTCCGAAACATCCAGTCCACAAATTTATAGGCCAAAGCATAAACATCCATGGCTAGTGGCCTTTCTGCTGCCGGTAAATATGCCAAGCTGCCCATACTCTTGGCCTTAATATGCAAGGCATCCACCACCACATTGGCCTTTTTCGGATGATACAGAATAATGATATCTTAGTCTTTCAACAACTCTAACCATCACCACTTCCGCAAATTAAGGTCCTTCCGCTTGAACAAAATACTAGAGACTCCGGTGTTCGGTATAGAGCTCTTATGGAACACCGTACAGATAGTGCCTCTAAATCTTCAATGCATGAACAATAGCTACCAATTCCATGTTATGTACCGGGTAATTCTTCTCATGAAACTTCAACTGTCGAGACACATATTGCAACAAAATCATGCCAAGCCCAATACGTGACACATCAAAATACATAGTGTAAGTCCCCGAGCCTGTAGGCAACACCAATATTGGGGTACTGGTCAATGCAAACTTGAGCTTCAAAAAGTTTGCCTCACACTCGTCGAACCATCTAAAAGGAGCACCCTTCTAGGTCAATCTAGTCAAAGGTGCAGTAATGGATGAGAACCCTATATGAAACAACGATAATATCTAGCCAAATGAAGAAAACTCTAGATCTTCATAGATAAAGACGGTCTAGGCCAACTCTGAACTGCCTCAATCTTCTTCAGATCCACTTTGATCCCCTCACTAGACACCACATGGGCCAATACACGATGTGCAAAGCCCAATACACGACGCATCACAATACACAGTGCAAGTCCTCAAGCTTGTAGGCAACACCAACACTAGGGTAGTGGTCAATGCAAGCTTGAGCTTCTGAATGCTTGCCTCACACTCGTCGGACCATCTGAAAGAAGCTAGGTCAATCTAGTCAAAGGTGCAGCAATGGATGTAAACCCTCTATGAAACAACGATAATACCCGGCCAAACCAAGAAAACTTATAACCTCAGTAGATAAAGACAGTCGAGGCCAACTCTGAACTGCCTCAATATTCTTCGGGTGCACTTTGATCCCCTCACCAGACACCACGTAGCCTAAAAATGCCACTGAATTAAGCCAGAACTCACACTTTGAGAATTTTGCATACAACTTCTTCTCTCTCAAGGTCTAGAGCACGATCCTCAAATGATGCGATGTGCTAGATATGCTACACACCCATTCTCAACCATCCGATGTGCCTTAAGAAAGGACACAATTCTGCTAGGAATATAATCAAATGTACCCCTCCATTCCAACCACGGAAAACCTAGCATAGCCGATGTCATAGTCTTGGCGTGACAGTCCAGAATAGCGTGATAGGTCGACAACCAATCCATGCTCAAGATCACGTCAAATCCCACCATACTTAGTAATAATAGATCGACTCTAGTCTCATAACCACCAATAACGACTTAACATGACTGATAAACATGATCCACAATAATAGAATCTCCCACAGGCGTGGACACATATATAGGAGCACTTAAGAATCACGAGCTATATCCAAATACATAGCAAAATTAGTTGACACAAGAATAAGTGGATCCCTCACATAAGACTGATGCATCCCTATGACAGATCGGAACTATACCTGTGGTGACAACATCCGATGCAACCGCCTCCGTCCTACTAGGAAAAGCACAGAAACGAGTCTAGCCTCCCCCTCTATGGAGACCTTTACCCGAGTGACCTCCACCCCTAACTGGCGGTGCTGGTAGAGCAGCAACCGGAGAAGAAACCATGGCCGGTAAACCCTGTGGAATCCGTTGTGCCTGTGTAGTCTGTGGAGACACACCCTACCATGTTTAGGGAAGTTCCTCACTATATTTCTGGCATCACCACACACAAAACAAGCTCTTGTTGGGCGTGGGCGCTGAAATTGACCCAGGCCTGGTCGGCTAGACTGATCGCTGAAGGCACCCCATATAGGAGATGCACTAGATATTGGTTGAGTAAAATGGGCAACCTGAGACCTCGGAATAGCCGGAGCAGTGCTAGTAGCTGGGAGTGCTGACTGAACTAGGTGGCTCGCATAGCCTCTCCTATGACGGGTTGCAACATGAGCGCGGGCACAACTATATCCTCTAGATCTCGAGGCCTCTTAGCCTCCTTGTCCATTCTCTCTCGGCCCCGCATACCCTCCAACCTCCGAGCGATCTATACAGCCTGCTAAAATTACAGTATCCATCTCCAACTCTCAAGCCATGCTGAATATAAGACCATACCTGAGCCTCTCGATGAATCTGCAGACTCGCTCCCTGACTGTAGAAACCAAAGCAGGTGCATGTCGGGACAACTCAATGAATTTGATACAATACTGTGACACGGACTTAGTTCCCTAACACAACTGCTCAAGCTCAGTGTGTTGTGCATCCCGAAGGGTCTGGGGAACAAACTCTCTCAAAAATATCTCTGAAAACTGAGCCCAAGTAAGTGGGGCTGCATCAGTTGGCTTACCCTCCTCATAAGCCTGACACCATCGGTACACTGCTCCTAATAGCTAAAATGTAGTAAAAGAAACTCCTCTCACCTCTACAATACCCATGGTGCAGAGAATACAATGGCACTTCTCTATAAAACCCCTACACATCATTGGTAGCTGGGCCGCTGAAATTAGGAGGATCATACTTCTTGAACCTCTCAACTCTCCTCTACTCCTCCTCCGATGCCTCTTGCCTGACCTCAGGCTAAACCAGTATAACAAGCCGTGCTGGCATGACACCTAAGACCTTAAGCTAACAACATAATTTAATGCAAATAAGCCCACAAGGAGTGAAGACATGATATGAACAACAAGTAATCAAGCACAGGCAATTACAGGAAAGGCAAATAAAAAAATAAAAAAATTATTCAACCAACAAGACTTTTTAACATAAAATGTGCAACAAGAATTACAATCGCGGTACCACATCTCAGAATTTCATTTCGCGAGTCACAATCACAATCTTCCTTATATCACTGCGTGAGCCTTGCATTTATTTTTGAAACCATTTTCCCAAAATAGCTACAAGCATTTTAATCCCCATGTCTCACCACGTGGCTTCAAGGATTTCCTTACTAGCAACACGCATATAAATCCAACCTTATCTCTCCGCATGCGTATCAACCCCTTTCCTTATACCAACACAATCATATCAATATCAAAATACAATAAACAACTCACACCACACGTGCCCATATGCCACAACACTTGCAAAAATCAACAATACCAATGTTACCACAATATAGCCCACAACTCACCCACAATGGGAGCAAGAATCTCAATAATAATAAAATGAATGAGAAATACTCAATGAGGAAGATATTTAATCATCAACAACTGCAACCTTAATGCGCTAATAACTTTCACAACTTTAACCTAAATAACTCAAATAAAAGTACTCCCACGAAAAGACAACTTCAAATAGGAGTAATTCTGCAATAAAAAGAATAACAAGCAGATAAGACAGGTCTCAGCTTCAACTAAAGCACCTAAGAGCAAACATAACAATAAAAGATATAACAAGGGCTAATAACGTCTAATAGAGCATGCGAGAGTAAAGTAAACAATAAAAGATATGACATGTTATAACAATTTCAACTAAATGCATGGAAGAAGTCTAAAGGTCTAAACCGGTCAAAATACCACATATAAGCCCCTGTACACACTCGTCACATTGTGTACACATCTTCCACAAAATTCAAATAACACAAACAATTCAAATCCTAAGGGGTAGTTCCCCCACAAAAAGTTTGGTAGGATATGTAAGGACCTGTAAAATTTCACCTAAAACACGAGGTTCCGCGGTGGCGAGGTAGGCTAATATGTTTGGTGATGGTAGAAATTCTTCGCGGCAAGCTTGCTCGCTACAGTACAGGCTTTTAGGGTCGAGCAGTACGTTAGGGAGTTTAAGGACAATGTTGGCAGAAAAAGACATTTCTGTGACCCACTATGCGGTCGCAGAATTACTTTACGGGCCGCAGATTGCATCACAGGATAGATATGAGGAATTTGGGGAGGAGATTCTGCAGTTCGCTTTGCGACCGCAGAATCGATATGTGGACCGCAGAATGGCCGCATACCTAGGCAGAGGTACCCAGTTTAGGAGGGCCATTTCACGGACCGCAGAAGCATTATGCGGTCGCATATGCGACCGCAGATTATGTTTCGGAGCTTCATATTTTTGGTTTTTATAACCCGATCCCATTTCATTATATAGACTCTATGGATCATTTCTTAAGTAAAAACCGGACATTTTGAGAGTGAGAAAGTGCTCTGGAGATGGAGAGAGTTCCTCAACCAATTGTTCTTCAATTCTTACTCAAATCTTAGAAGATTAACAAGGAAAACACACTAGGTCTTAATCCTAGAGGTAAGATTCTACACCCTAACCCTCAATTTCAAAATTTAACTAATATAGGTAATTAGTAAGGCAATTCTTGGGTGTGGGAGTTGTTCCTCTTGCATGCATGTGTTATCAAGGGGTGTAGGAAGATTATTGGGCTAAAAATGGTAGATAATTGGTAGATCATGGAATCCACCATAGTAGGGCCTTGAAACCTTAATGTACACCTAGTGTTTGATAAAATGCTCAAATGAGCTAGAACCATGATCATCTTCCTAATTTTTGGTTCAATTTGTTATATTTTTGAAATAGATCGAAGTTGCTAAGATTTCCGAAACATTTTAGAGTTTAAGGAATCTCAAGTGATGTATGTTGGCTAAACTCTCCTCTTAAAATTGAACCCCACATTATTATTGTAAGTTTCAAGTTGTTCACCACAAATCGACTATTTGGAATAAGATTTGTGACAAGAGATATATGTTCGGTACGTGTTCCAAATGTTATTATTATGTTGTGTGACTATTGTGCGAACATGTTCAAAGTACAGATTGAATATCTAAATGTTATAACTTCAAGTCGGGTTTCAAATAAAAACTATGATTGGGATTACACCTCCACCCGTATATATTGGGGTGAGGCATCAAGACCGCTTTGTGTAGAGTTTTGGTATTTAGGAATACACCTCCACCCGCATATATTGGGGTGAGGTGGAAAGACCGCTTTGTGTAGAGTCTTGGTATTGTGGAATACACCTCTACCCGCCTACATTGGGGTGAGGCGGCGGGCCGCTTTGTGTAGAGTTTCTGATATTGTTATTGCACCTCCACTCGCATATATCGGGGTGAGGCGGCAAAGCCGATCTGTGTAAAGTTAGTTGTAGAGGATCTCTGACTGGAAATTTATAAATGTTATTAGAAGTCCTTAACAAATCTATTTGACTTTTATGGCTATCTAAGCCGTATGATTGTTACCATGATTTATCATATTCATGTTGTATTTCCAAGCTATTAAATAGATGTTTTGGTTTTCATACTAGTACTATTCGACATGTACTAACGTCCCTTTTTCCGAGGCGTGCATCTTTAATGGATGCAGGTGGTTCCACAGAAGGAGCCATTGACCAGTGATAGTGGTACACTCTTTTTCCAGCTGACTTGGTAAGCCCCACTTCATTCCGGGGTTGTGCATCTTTTGTTTCATATGTATTATGTTTTGAGGTATAGCTGGAGCCTTTTTGTCGGCACTATCATTATACTCTTTTTTATCTATTAAAGGCTCCGTAGACATGGTATGGGTTGTGTATTAGTAATGGTAAAGTCAAGATAGTAATGTTGTATGTGTGTCACATATTCCACTTCAAACTGTGAAAGTGTGTGTATTTTGAGACCTTATAAATGAAGTAACTAATGGTGATAATGTTAGTGTTTCTTCATGAACCCTCTTGGTGTCAATTAATGAAGTTTATATTCTCTTTATTTATGGGTAAATTGGGTAGAAGGAAATCTAGCAGGCTTGCTCGGCCGATTATCTTGGTTGAGTGTCGGTCGCGCTCCTCGAGGTCGGGGCGTGACAAGATACTTACCTCAACTAGGAAGAATCAACCCTGAAAATAGCTTTTCCCCTAAAATTCGCCTCCACACCGCTCAAATCTAACCAAAAAATGACTTAATAACATAAAGAAATGCCAGGGAAAACAATTGCAATAGATAAAACTATGATCTTTACACAATTTCCCACAAGTCAACAAAAGTCAACCCCATGCCCGCTGGTCAAAACCTAGGTCGAAGGGTAGATTCCGACTACCCGTAACCCCACGAGTCCATATATGTGTTCTGTTTTCAAATCTAAGTCCAAATCGACTCTCAAAATCCAAATTTTTATTTTTTAAAACTTTGACAAAACCCCCTAAAATTCCTCTTTGATTCTCATAAATTTGATGTTAAATCTAATATAAAATCATGAAATATAGTTGGAAATTGATTAGAATCACTTACCAAATGGTTGTTGATGAAAATCCCTTCTTCAAATCGCCTTCTACCGAGTCTAGGGTTTATAAAATGAGAGAAAATGAGATGAAATCCCGACTTTCTAACCATTTGTTCAATTGCAGAAGTCGCAATTGCGGCACTGAAAGTCTATGGGGGAAGTAGCAAATGCGACATGGGATTCGCAATTGCGAAGCCTGTTTCCCTTGCCAATGCGGCAAAAACGTCGCAAATGCGAACCTACCCTGCCCAGGTACTACTTCGCAATTGCGGTCCGTGCATAACAATTTCGACACCTGAGACCCCGTGTTAAGATCGCAATTGCGATGCTGGTGTTCACAATTGCGACATCAGAGACACAAGCACACCAGCAGCCTGTTTTAATTCAAACCATTTCGAAACACTTCCGAAACTCACCCGAGCCCTCGCGGCTCCAAGAAAAACATCCACCCAAGCCTAAGAACATCAACGAACTCGCTCGTGCGATCTAAACACAAAAATAACATCTAGAACTACTCCGACATCAAAACACATGAATTTTCAAAGAAAAAGTTCAACAACCTCAAGAATTGACCTAGCATTCGAATCCTATCAAATCAACTTCAAATGACACAAAATTTTGCAGATAAGTTTCAAATAGCAAAAGGGACAAATTCCAAGTCCTAAAACCAAATTTCAAACCCGATAGCCAAAATGTCAACCTACAGTCAAACCTGGGAAATCTTCTAAACCTCAAACGGCCAACTTTCAGCAAAACAAGTCAAATCAATATAGGGACCTCCGAATTTGATTCCGGACATACGCCCAAGTCCAAAATCATGATACAAACCTATCGAAGCCATCGAAATACTGTTTCAGGGTCGTTTTCATAAAAGTCAAACTTTGGTCAATATTTCCAACTTAGGCTTCTAGGCCAAGAACCAAAGGGTCCAAATCAACACAAAACCTTCCTGAAACAAAACTAACTAACCGCGCAGGGTTATAAATCCATAAATACATATGTGTAGAGTATAAAAAGAGGAAATAGAGCGCAAATATGCAAACGATCGATCGAGTCGTTACATTCTCTCCCTCTTAAAACAAATGTTCATCCTCGAACGTGCATGGAGACATACTTGAAGTGACAAAAAGGTGAGGATAACGACTCTGTATGTCGTGCTCGGTCTACCAAGACAGTTCCTTGACAGAATGTCTCGTCCATTGAACCTTCATTGAGGCAATGTTCTTTGACCTCAACTTTCGGGCCTGTCTGTTCAAGATAGCTATCGGCTCCACAACATAAGTCATACCCTTGTCCAATTGGACTGAGCTAAAATCTAATACATGGGACGGATCACCATAATACTTCCGGAGCATGGAAACATGGAACACCGGGTGAATTGTCTATAAGCCTGGTGGCAATGCAAGTCTATAGGCCATCTCACCAACTCTCTCAAAGATCTCAAAAGGATCAATATACCTAGGGCTCAACTTTCTCTTCTTCTTGAACCTTATCACATCCTTCATGGGTGAAACCCACAACAAACCTTCTCTCCCACCATAAATGCTACATCACGAGCCGTCCGATCAGTATAACTCTACTGTCTAGACAGTGTTGTATAAGGCCAATCCTGAATCAACTTGACTTTCTCCAAGGCATCCCGAACTAAATTACTACCCGACAACCTAGCCTCTCCCGGATTAAACAAACCAACTAGAAAACGACACCACCTCCCATATAAGGCCTCATAAGGAGCCATCTACATACTCGATTGGTAGATGTTGTTATAGACAAATTCTACAACTGGTCGAAACTGATCCTATGAACACCCAAAATCCATAACACATGCGCGAAGCATATCCTCCAAGATCTGAATGGTGCGTTCGGACTGCCCATCCGTTTGGGGGTGGAATGTTGTACTCAAGTCAACTCGTGTACCAAGCTCACGCTCTACAGCTTTCCATAGATGCAACGTAAAGTGCATGCCTCGATCCGAGATAATGGACACCGACACACCGTTGAGGTAAACAGTATATAAATCCGAGCCAGCTGCTCTAAAGAATTGGCTTTCACCACCGGAATGAAATATGCGGATCTTGGTTAGCCTATTCACAATAAACCACATTGCATCAAACTTATTCAAGGTCCATGGGAGCCCAACAATGAAATCTATGGTAATATGCTCCCACTTCCACTTGGGAATCTCAAGTTTCTGAAGCAAACCTCCCGGCCTCTAATGCTCGAATTTCATTTGCTAGTAGTTCAAGCACCGGGCCACATACTCCACTATGTATTTCTTCATTTTCCTCTAGCAATAGTGATGTCTCAAATCCTTAAACATCTTAGAGGCACCCGGAAGAATGGAATACCGTGAATTGTGGTCCTCCTCATGGATCAACTCATGCAACCCATCTACATTGCGCATACATATTCGGGCATCCGCAACGCCCCGTCATCTCCAATAGAAACTTCCTTCACATTGCCATGTTGCACCGTGTCCTTAAGGACAAAATATTAGGGGTCGTCATATTCTACGATGCGCTCATACAAAGAACACCAATAAACCACGCTAGCAAGAACCTGACTAGGCTCCAAAATAACCAGTCCACAAATTAATTACCAAGAGCCTGAACATCCATGGCGAGTGGCCTTTCTGCTGCCGGTAAATATGCCAAGCTGCCCATACTCTTGGCGTTTCTATGCAAGGCATCGGCCACCACATTGGCCTTTCCCAGATGATACAGAATAATGATATCATAGTATTTCAGCAATTCTAACCATCACCGCTTTCGCATATTAAGGTCCTTCCACTTGAACAGATACCAGATACTTTCGTGGTCGGTGTAAATCTCACATGGAAAACTGTAAAGATAAGCTACGTATGGAAACATTTCTTCAGGCTACTGACTTTGACCTATGGGTAATTGTTAGCCATGGAATAATTCTCCCAACCAAATTGGATGGTGAAGGTAACAAGTGCAACAAAAGAGAAGAGGAATACGATGAGGAAGATTGTCAACTAGTCAAAAAATGCAAAAGCAAAGGACTTGTTCTACAGAAGTCTGTCTAGAAACACCTTCCTCAGAGTGTCCTCTTGCATCTTTGCTCATGATATATGGAGTACCTTGGAAACTAACTTTGGAAATAAAAACATCGAAGTGGCTGTGATGGCGATTGAAGAATCAAAAATAAAGGAAGAAGTGATAGGAATGATGGCAATGAGTGATTCAGAAACAAAAGATGAGGCAAACCAGGTAAGTATATCTAACTTGAAAGAAAATATTCATGCTATATCCAAAAATCAACTGATGTCCATAATCGTGACCTTCATGAATGAAATGGATAAAATGAGTAATGGAAATGATCAGCTAATCAGCAACCTTTCTTGTGTCAAACCTGATATCAAAGAACTTGAATCTAACAAAGCTAGTTTAGAGAAACAGGTCAAAGGCCTTAAGAACCAGGTTCTTGAACTTACTTCTGAGAATGAGAAGTCTTCTGATACACATGGAAAAGGAAAAATGAGTGATCGGCAGGATAAGCTTGAAAAGGAATTAAAAATTGCTAATTATAATCTTTGTGATGCTGAATGTAGAAATAAAGTCCTGCATGAAAACCTAGAAAATGCTAATTATGAACTCTCTAGACTAAGCAAATGGCATAGATCTTCTGATGCCTTGAATTGGCTAAATGAAACTATAGCTCTAACAAATTTGGAATTGGTTACAGAAAAAATGTCCCTAAGTTTGACCAAAAGTATGTAGGAATTTATGATATTAACATGTGCACTCATTGTGGAAGAGTAGGACGCTTTAGAGACACTTGTACTGCCTTAATTCATGCTCAATTTAGAAACACCTTTGGTGTTGCTAAAAATGTGAAGAAGGAAGAGGAACCAAAGGTTAATCCTCCTATCCATACTAAGTGGACTAAGGTTAACAGGAAAATAGCTTCTAATCCTCTTCCTTTCTAGGCAAGAAGGGATGTGATTCATCCTTTTCCAACAAAAAGGGACCCGAGCTAGTCTGGGTTCCCAAAACTAACTTATGAATTTTGGTGCAGGCTAAGGTGAGAGGAAACAATCAGGACTGGTATCTAGATAGTGGATGCTCAAGACATATGACTGGAGAAAAGAAAAACGTTCTCTCACTGACAGCCTTCTGAGGAGGGAGTGTGTCATTTGAAAATGGGAAAAAGGGCTAGATAACAGGTGTTGGCAAGGTTGGAAAGTCACTCTCTCATGCAATAGAAGATGTGTATTATGTGGTAGGTCTTAAACGCAATCTTCTTAGCATATCTCAAATGTGCGACAAAGGAAATGAGGTAAAATTCAATTCCAAAATCTGCATTGTCGCTAAGCTTGGTACTGGTGAAGTTGTGCTAAAGGGTAAGAGACATAACAATGTCTACAAGATATCGATTATGTCACTTCACCATAGTGAGAAAACATGTTTGAGTGTAGTGGAAGATGATCCACTACTATGGAATAGAAGATCGGGACATGTCAGTCTCTCCCAACTCAACAAGTTGGCAGCGAAGGACTTGGTCCTTGGGCTACCTAAAGTTGATTTCGCCTCTGAAAAGGTATGTGATGCCTGTGTTAGAGGGAAATATGTTAGGTCATCCTTTAAATATAAGAAGTTTTTAAGTACTTCTAAACCTATGGAACTCCTTCACATGGATCTATGTGGACTAATGAGAAGAAGGAGTAGAGGAGGTAAGAGTGTTTGTGATTGTTGATGACTTCTCCGTGTATACCTGGACGTTTTTTTGGGATACAAAGATGAAACCTTTGATGTTTTCTGTGTATTTTTCAGAATGATTCAGCAAAAGCTAGGATGTAATATTTTAAGTATAAGAACTGACCGTGGAACTAAATTCGAAAATTCAAAATTTCTTGAATTCTGTGCCTCACATGGCATTGACCATAATTTGTCTGCACCTAAAACTCCACAATAAAAATGGGGTTGTTGAAAGAAAGAATAGATCCTTAGAAGACACGGGGAGGACCATGTTGAATTCCAGTGGACTGCCTAAGAATTCCTGGGCTAAGGCAATCAATACTGCTTGCTATCTGCTAAATAGATGCATGGTCAGACCCATTCTTGAGAAAACTTCCTATGAGTTACTTCAAGGAAGAAAACCCAACATCACTCACCTGAGAGCCTTTGGGTGCAAATGTTTTGTGCATAATAATGGAAATGAATCTCTAGGTATATTTGATGACAGAAGTGATGAGGGAATTTTCTTGGGTTACTCTCCACATAGTAAGGCTATAAAGTTTTTAATAAAAGAACTATGTGTGTGGAGAAAACATTCATGTTATTTTTGATGAATCTAACAATTTGGTTGAGAAAGGTCTGCAGGATAAAGATTATGACATAGGATTCACTGGTGATGGAGATACAAAGGAATATGATGAAGATGGATCTAAAACCACAAGGAAATTGACATTGATCATGAGGAACAAGAAGAAGAAAGAACTACTCTAACTGCTGACCTGACAAATGAAGCCACACCTACTGAACCTGCTCCTTTGGGTCACTACTCAGGTGAATCTTCTCTGATTATACAGATCAGACAATCGAAGCATCAAAGCTCACACCTTCTTGAGAATATAATCTATGATCCAAATGCAGGGGTGCAAACTCGGTCTTTTCTAAGAAATCTATGTGCACTCACAGCATTCCTTTCACAGGTTGAACCTACGATCTTCAAAGAAGCTCTAAAGGATCCAGACTGGATCATAGCCATGCAAGAGGAGCTAAATCAGTTTGAGAGAAGTAAGGTCTGGCACCTGGTATAGAAACCCAAGAACAAAACTGTCATAGGTACCAGATGGGTGTTCAGAAACAAGTTGGATGAACAAGGAAATATCACAAGGAACAAGGCTAAACTGGTGGTTCAGGGATACAATCAAGATGAGGGTATTGACTATGATGAGACATTTGCACCTGTAGCTAGAATGGAGGCTAAGAATGTTGATAGACTTTGCTACCCACATGGAATTCACTTTATACCAAATAGATGTAAAGAGTGCCTTTTTGAATGGGTACTTGAAGGAGGAAGTTTTTTTCAAAACAACCTCCTGGATTTGAAAGTGAAGAATTTCCTGACTATGTGCTCAAACTGGATAAAGTTCTTTATGGTCTGAAATGGGCTCCTAGAGCTTGGTATGAAAGGCTCTCAAAATTCCTCTTAGCCAACCACTTTGTAAGAGGAAAGATTGACAACACTCTATTTTTTAGGAGCAAAGAGAAGAATATCCTGATTGTGCAAATGTATGTGGATGATATTATCTTCGAGGCCATCAATGAAGCAATGTGCAAGGAGTTTGCTGAGATGGTGGGAAATGAGTTCGAAATGAGCATGATGGGTTAATTGAACTTCTTTCTGGAGCTGCAAATCAAGAAAACACCTATTGGAACCATGATACATCAATATATCAAACAGTTACTGAGGAAATTCAACATGGACTCCTCTAAGTCTATTGATACCCCCATTGCCATTGCAACAAAGCTGGACCTTGATGAAGAAGGGAAAACTGTGGAATGGAAGCTATACAGAGGAACGATTGGGTCACTGTTGTACCTCACAGCAAACAGGACTGAGTGTTTAGTGTGGGATTATGTGCAAGATTTCAGGCAAATCCGAAGGAATCTCACCTGAAGGCTGTCAAAAGAATACTAAGATATCTCAAGGGGACCCCTGACCTCTGTTTATGGTATCCCAGACGGTACATCTTTGATCTAGTTGGTTATACTGATGTTGACTATGCAGGTTTTCATGATGACAGGAAAAGCACTTCAGGAACATCTCATTTTCTAGGTTCTTGTCTGGTGTCTTGGGAACTAAGAAGAAAAACTCAGTGGCCTTATCTACAACTGAGGCTGAATATGTGGCAGCAGCATCCTGCTGTGCTCAATTACTTTGGATAAGACAACAGCTAAGGGACTATGGTATATTTGTTGATTGTGTTCCCATTTTCTGTGATAACACCAGTGCCATAAACATTGCTAAAAATCCATATCAGCACAAGAGAACCAAGCACATTGACATTAGACATCACTTTTTCAGAGACAATGTTGAAAAGCGGAATATCTCAATTAACTTCTGTAGAACTGAAGATCAAATTGCTTATATTTTTACTAAAGCTCTGAGTAGGGATCACTTTGAAAGGAATAGACTAGAACTAGGTCTAATCAGCTGCTCCCACTAAGTTGACTCCCAGTGATTGGTTAGAAAAAGCATAATAAGACGTAGATAATTAAGTACAATGTGTTTGATTCAGCTTTGTGCTTGTATTAAGCTCAAACACTTCCTTAGAAAATATGGCTGATAACTGTGTTGCATGATACTAATATGAAGTGATGAAGATTTATTGTAGAAACGAATAAGGAGTTTGTTCTTTGACTCAGGTATGTGCCATACTGTCTTCAGTCACTAGGACATTATATTCTAAAATTACTGCTATACTCAGACTTGTAATTCTGTTGGCATCACTTCTAATCGTCTTCTAGTCAAAGAGTAAGGGAGAAATCCTTGTGCAATTAGAGATCAATTACTCCAGAAAACCTTACAGTCAAAGTAACTGTTGTAAGAGTCCCGTTAGGACTCAAATTGGGTCAACCTTCTCTCTTCCAGTTAAATCAGGTGTAACGCTTTTAAAAGGCTATTATGATCAGATTCTCTAACATTACTGTTTCTCTCAACTCCTAAGCAAGAATCAAAAGAAATTATCAAGAACTAACCCTTTCTTTCTCTTCTTCGAGTCTCTCATCTGATCACCATGCCTAAAGCCAGTCAAACACCCTCTAAAGCTAAATCATCAAAACCCAAAATCTTGAAGCCCAAATTGAAGAAAAATGACAAGCCTCCAAGAGAATCCACACCCACACCTACTCCTTTTCCTTCGATATCCTTTCCATACCTACCTCATCCTTCCCCTATTCCTTCTGCTCATGTTCTTATTATTCCCATCTCCACTATACCCCCTCCTTCAAAAGCAACTACCCATGCATATGATCTTTCTACGAACAATATCTCTAAGTTAGCAAAGGTCAAAGCAACTTCAAGAAAATCTGTCAAGAAAGTGCCTGAGGCTGCTACGCAGGGTGACACTAAAGTCAAGGAATCTGGGATTCAGGGAGAATCAGGTATAGGCACTACTGATAAGGTACCACATCCTACTTTTAAGTTAGATGTTTTGGTTTCTTCTATAGATGTTGCACCTCTAGATACTATTCCACCTACGAGTGAGAAGTCAACAGTGGAAAAATTCACGGTAGAAGAGCGTATAGGGGATGTGGGAAAGGAGGTAGATACAACGGTTGTAGAGCCTGTGGTTGAGGTGGAAGGACGCCAGTGCAAAAGGGGGCTTCTTATGGCTTTGATTTTTGTTGGACTGAGGATGAGAAAGATGATGAAGGTGAAAAAGAAGAAGTTGTGAACAGTCATGAGGAACATGATGCTCAAAAGATAGCCAATAAAGAAGAAAAGAGTGAGAATGAGGGAGTATCCAGAGATGAGAAGGAGAGTGATACAGAGGATAAGACAGGTGAATAGGCTAATAATTTTGCAGAAGAAGAAAATCAGAGTGAAGAAGAGGAGGTTTTTGAAAGTGAGGGTGCGGATCAAGAAAAGGTAAGTGAGAGCGAAGGAGGTGATGACGAGAGTGAGGAAGAAGAGGAGAATGTGAGTAAGGAATCTAAAGGTTCCATGACAATTGAAAACACTATCATAGCCCCTTCAGAAGAAATTGGTGAAGAGACAAGGGCTCAAGAACCCGGGTCTCTGTTAACTCCTTTCACTGGAGATGAAGAAGTTAGCAGTGATGAAGATGATATGCCACTATCTGCGGTAAGGAAGAAGTCCAGAAAGACCACTGTGAAAGCTACAAAGACAGCAGTCTCAACAAGGAAAGAAGTGGTTCTTTCTGCTAGAACTCCACTCACAAAGAGTAAAAGAAAGGTTGTTGATGCACAAATCATGAAAGAGTCGAGAATTGCAAAGAAGCCAAAGAAGAAGGTTTCAATTGTGGAACTTGTTGTTGAGGTGGATGGAGAAGATGAATCTGACTCAGCCTTGCTAGCAAAGTCTGCCATTACAAAGAAAAAGGGAGCCAAAGTCACCAAACCTGCTACCTCTTCTGCAAGGGCCAGTAGGTGTAAGACAAGAAAGAATGTGCCAGCTGCTGTTGATCGACTCACAGAGTTCAGGAACAGAAAAGTGCTAAATGGGAAGATTCTTGCGAACACTGATGAGAAGGTAATGGCTCAAAAGGTTGAGAAACTTGAGCTATAAGGGTGGAAGCACGTGTTTGTCAAAACTTCACCCAGTATGTGTTCCTGCTGTGATGGAGTTCAACATAAATTTCACTTTTGATGGGAAGGTAGTCAAGAGTAAAGTAAGGGGCTTCAACATGGAGTTTGATGCTGAGGAACTGGGGTTGCTTCTGAATATCCCTTCTTTGGGATTTCACAATTATTTGAACAAGAAGTGGCCAGCCATAGACAATGATGTTGACATTGGCATTGTGGTCACCAGGAAGTTCTCCCAAAAGTTTGAACTAGATGCTCCCCAGAAAGTGTACAAGACAGATATGACTCCCTTTCACAGGTTACTGTTTCAGTTTGCATTCTTCAGAGGTCTGAGAGAAGGCATGAAGCTACTCTGCTAGACATCGCTGTGATGTAACTGCTTGACACTGGTTGACCTATCAATCTTTCTAGCCTGATGATTTAGCACATGGTAAGATCTGCAGATACTTCCAAACCAAAGCATGCTATGCCATATGGTTTTAGGTTGACTGAGTTATTTGACAAGCTCAATATTGTCTGGACTAAGCTTATGTTTGGAAACCACAATGATGTTTTGGATGTTGTTACCCTCAAGCAGTGTGGCAATGAGGAGATCAAGGCTAGAGGACCCACAGGATCTGCCATTCTTCTTGGGAGCAGTAGGGTTGCAGAACTCAGCAAGAGGTTAGAGTTGGCTGTTGAAGAGAATGCCAAGCTTCGTGAAGACAATAATGAGCTGATAGAGGAAAAAAAGCAACTCAGGGAAGAGCTCAAAAGAGACAGGGAGGCCCATGCTCAACAGATTGCAACCCTTGTGAAAGCTTTGACCCCTTCTGCTTCTCACCCTTGAATCAGTTCCTTCCCAGTGTCCTTCGATCTTTTGCTATTTTAGTGATGTCGTATCTTTTGTTCCTTTTGTCTTAGTTTGAGTAGTTGGAAGTATGCTTAGTTTATTTTGCTCTATTGATGAAGACAAGGCCTTAGGCTTCTTTTGGCACTACTTAATATCTCCTACTGCTCTGCTTTACTGCTTTGTACTATATTGGATCATCAGCCTAGTTTATTTGCCTTTTCTTATGCTTGTGTTGTTGTCTGTTTGGCCTTGAATCTTACATTATTTGTGCTTAATGTCCAACATGTTTTTTGTAGTTTTTGGATGATGCTAAAAGGGGGAAGATAAGGTTGGAAGGTTGGTGGGTTGTAAACATACATGTCTGTCAAAAGTACTTGTTGTGATCATCTTGTTCTTTGATGTGATTGTCTGGTTCTGTGTACAAAGTTTGTCATCATCAAAAAGTGGGAATCTGTTGAGTATTGAAGTTTTGATGATTAACAAAGTGTGACTAACTGCTCAAAGAACCAGGTCTTCAATGTAGTTGCTTAACTGTTGTGAAGAACCAGATCCTCAGGTTAAAGGATCAGTTCCTCATGATTGATACTTGTACATATGTACAAGACAATAACTTTATCTCAAAGTTACCTAGGTCCGAGTTTGGTGAAAGATGACTGCTATAAGTGATAAGGTCGTTGCTCAAAAAGATACGGATAAGTCAGAGACAAAAGTCCCAAAGCTTGTGGAATCCTTGAAAAAGTAGGAGTCCTATCAAAGAGGAAGCTGACTATGAATAGGACTCCTAGAAGATCTCAAGTCGTGTTTAAATAGGATTGACTTTGGACTTATAATTATCCTTATACACATCAACTAAAGTGTCATAAGTTGTTTTTACTTATATTGAGTACTTGCTTTATATTCTTCCGAGTTAGTCTAGTGAATGTGTTTTAGAAAATTGAGTTGTAATCAAACGTCATAAACGATTAGTAAGTTAGAGTGAATATTTTTCTTTACAAGTTAGAGTAACTTGTGAATCAAATAGGAGTAGTAGGAGTGCTAGAGAGTATTGAATTATAGTCTTGTAATTGATACATTTTAGTTCATTGTTCTAGTGGAGTTGGAGCTGAAAATCCTACTTGGTAGGTCGTGATTTTTGTACCTTTTGAGCCGGGTAATTTTTCACGTAAGAAATCGCTATGTTCATTGTAGTGCTTATTTACTTTACGCTTTCTTTAGTAATTCATATGGGCACTCAAATTAACACCTAGGAACACGTTAAACTTAAAAATTCCTATATATATGAATAGATCCACACGTCCCTAAACCTATCCTAGGAACACGTTAAACTTAAAAATTCCTATATTTGACAACACTTAATTATATTGTCCGAATCCTAAACTAATACCAATACCTCTTGGAATCCACTCCTATTACAAATTATAATTTGAGAACTTATTCTATTCTCTGAATCCATTAGGAAAAAAGACTTGAACACTTCTACAAAGAAGCCACTATTCTATATTCTCCATCATAAATTTTTTAAGAGGTATTACTCGATAGAAAATTCTGCAGCAAAAGGTATTATTTCTTCCTCTTCACTTACTATTGGTAAGACCTCTAATTCTTTGTTACTATTTATAACTAGCATTGCCAACACAAGTTTCCATCACTTATTAAGAAGGTTTTTTCTTTTTAATTCAGTGAATCAACCGTATTAAATAATAAAATTATTTCATCCTTAGAGAAGATATATTATTTTGCAGCTTTTGCTTAGTTATTATAGTTGTTTTGAGAATGGCACTGGAATACGATTTGGCGAAACAACTTATACCTATAAATAATCTAAGAAGTCCAATGTTGAATGGGTGATAAAGGTATTAGTAATTGGAAAAGGACCAATAATAGAATATAAAAATGAAAGAGGTGAGGGTTCGCGGCTGCAATTGATATTTTTGGACGAAGAGGTATTTGTTTGTATATTTGTATTATATGTCTTACTTATTTATATTATTTTCTTATTAACATCAAATTATGTTTGAATAAATCTATAGGGAACAAAGATCCAGACGGTACTTTTCGATGAACATGTCGAAAAGTGAAAAAAATTATTGCAACAAAACAAAAGCTATTACATCATAAATCGCAAGATCCTAACTCTAACTATTTATCTGTGAACAAGGAGTTAGAAATATCTTTTACCCTTTATACTATAGTTAATTAATGCAACAGCCATTTTTCAACATCAACATTTTCCAATAATGTCTCTCTTTGGAAGATGCCACCACAAAATCCACATATGCCTCATTACTTGGTATGTACCTTTCCTTTTAACCAACTTAGAATCTTACATGTAATTTTCCTTTTTCCATTAATGTACTTAATAATTACTATGTAACTTACATGTAGTTTGTATTCAAAATTTATATTTTGGCAGACGTGGTTTGCCTTCTGACCAATGTAAAGGCGCAAGTAGTGACTGGAAAAATAAGAGCAGGGAAATAATAGTTACGGATGAGAGGTAACATATAATTACTTAAGCTATTTAATATTTATCTTACATAACTAACAGTGGATAGAATGTTAATCTAATGCAACATAACTTATACATATTCTAGCTGTCAAATAGGATTGATCATAAAACTGTGAATTTGTGGGGTGACCTAGGTGAAAAATATGGTGAAATACTATGAGATTGATAAATGAGCATCCCGTTGTAGCATTTTGTGATGTGAAAAGGTCAACTTTTCAAGGTACGTATATCAAGAATGTTTTATATAGAAAATTAATTTTTTCAAATTAAATTTGCACTAAGATTTATTTTGTCTTTTCTAAACAGGGGAGTTTGTAATATCTACTACTCCTATTAGTAGTGTGTTGATCAACCCGACATTTCAAAAAGCAACATAGCTGCAAAATTTGTATTATTTTTTCCCCTCATAAAATATTACTACTTATAGTATAGTTATGAATCATCAAATAATCCTCTAAATTTTATGCTAAAATGCAGGCATGATAGTATGAAAGCTGAAAATAAAGATATTATGCTAATGCCAACTAAGCTGATTAGAGAAGCCAGAGAAATAAAGATTGATGATGTCATAAATTACTTTACAACTATGAGGTTATTATTTTTAAAATATTTCAAAATAATTATACTTCCTTTTTAATGTGCAAACCTAAAGTAACAACCCGACCGGTCGTTTTGAGCATTTGCACTTCGTTCGGTAGTTTGGGGGCATGAGTAGCTCCCTATGATGTATTATGACTTGTGTGAATTGTCGCTTTTGGTTTTCTGGTTATTCGGAATCCTTTGGAAGAATGAATTTCATGATTGAAGCTTTAAGTTGGAAGAGGTGATTAAGCTTGAATGTTGTGAATTTGACCCTGGAGCGGAGTTCTGATGGTTCCGTTAGGTCCGGATGGTTATTTTGGACTCGGGCGTATGTCCAGATTTGCATTTGGATATTTCTAGAAGGATTTGGAACTAATTGGCGAAAGTGGGAAATTAGAAGGTTTGGAAACTTTATAGGTTTGACCGAGATTTGACCTTGATGATATTGGATTTAGATTGTGGTATCGGGAATTAAAACAGCTTTGTTATGTCATTTGGGACTTGTGTGCAAAATTTGGGACTCCGAGTTGATTTGATAAGTTCGGCACAAGTTTTTGAAGTAGAAAGTTCAAAGTTCATTTAAGTTTGATTTGAGGTGTGGTTCGTCGTTTTGATGTTGTTATGTGTAATTTGTGGCTTCGAGTAAGTTCGTAGTGTGTTTTGGGACTTGTTGGTATGCTTGGATGGGGTCTCGGTGACCCCGGTGTGTTTTGGGTGGTAAATTTGAACAAGTTTGGGCATTTCGGTACTTTGATGATGTTCTGGAGCGACTGAAGTGCGAAGGGCATATTTTGAAGTGCTAAAGCAAAGCCTCATGTGCGGACTCTAGAGGAAATGTGCGGACCGCAGAAATCCTCTTGCGGCCGCAGAAAGGAGAATCTGCAGATTGATGGTCTAACTTCGGAAGCTTATATCATTTAATCTACAAGGAATTTGGAGATGATATTAAAATAAAAGTTGTAGCTCATTGAACCTAGTTTTCTAAAAATTAAACCATTCATTATTTGGACATTTGTACAGAAAGTTATGGTCAATATACTGAAGCTTGGTAGTATAGTCACTATTGAAGTGCGACCGCACAATTTGGATTGCGGCCGCAGAGTCTGGAATATGCGGATCGCACAAAAATTATGCAGTCAGCACAAAGGGAGATCAGATTTTTTATACTTTATAAACGAGGGTTAGAGTATTATTTTACATTTGGACTTTGGAAGCTCGGTTTGTGGCGATTATTTGTGGGTTTTTCAAGAAATTCATTGGGTAATAAGTGATTCTAATTCAGATTTGGTTAATATACATGAATATATCATCGTTTTTATCATTTAATTGGTATTTTGAGATGAAAATTTAGAAAAAATTATAGAAATTTTATAAACT
This sequence comes from Nicotiana obtusifolia, assembly GCA_002018475.1. NCBI lineage: Eukaryota > Viridiplantae > Streptophyta > Magnoliopsida > Solanales > Solanaceae > Nicotiana > Nicotiana obtusifolia. The sequence continues at coordinate 128,868 of MCJB01002980.1, forward strand.
ATAATTTGAGGATTTGAAGGTAAAAACTAACTAACCCTAGGCACCTTCCCCCAAAAACGCTCTCTTCTCTCTCTTGCTTTGGGCGTTTTCATGGAGTTTTCAGGCTCCATGGCCGTAGCTTCCTCTCCCCAGCCTTTGACTGTGGGAGAGCCATCTCCAATCCCTAATAATAACGCAAAAACCCCTAACAAACAAGAATCATGTGCTGGTCGTTTGAATCACACGCAAAACGTAACAAATTTAACAAAGACAATTCTCAAGAAATCTGAAGTTGTTAATGGTATCCCAACTCTACAGTTTACAATGGAAGAAAGGGAAGCATTTCCTAAGGAAGAAGGACTACATCAAGCTATTGTGATCAAGCTCTCTAATGGTGCAGCAAATCTGGAAGTGTTGAGAACGTTACTGCCCAAGTTTCTTGGCATGAAAGGTAACAGTTTACTAGGTTTACTCGCACAAAGACAGCTTTTGTTGCGTCTCAATCAATATGAAGATTTTGTCGCTGCATCATCACGTAGCGTGAATTATTTCTCCTTCAATGGTAAGGAACACCAAGTTAAGATTTTTCCATGGAGTATTGGTTTCAATCCTAACGAGGAAACATCAATGGCTGCCGTTTGGATTTCCTTACCAAGCCTATCACCTGATTTGTTTGCTCATCGTTCGTTACTGTCCATAGCTGTTGTTGTTGGGAGGTCAATCGCAGTGGATAAGGCAACGTAGGTGAGGTCGAGACCTAGTGCGGCTAGGGTTAGGGTGATTGTGGACTTGTTGGACAAGCTTCCACACAAAATTAAAATTCAATGTATCGACAAAAAGACTGGAAAAATTATTGATGAACAAAATTAAAATTCAAAGTATGATAATATGCCGTTATATTGTTCTCATTGTAAGCACCAAGTCCATGATAGTAGTTCATGTCGACGGCTCGTGGCTAAAACTTATGAGAATGATCAGGTTGATGAAGGTGTTGGTGTTAAATATAATGGTGATTTGAGACAACTCGAAAGGAGAGGATTAAAAGAAGGGGAAAACGCAGCCGGAAATCAACCTAATGCTACCGGAAAAAAGATGATAGGTTAATGGAGATGGAGAACCTTAACGTCGCAACTGTAGAAGCTCAAGATTTAAACATGCTTCATACGTCTTCTGAGCATGTTGGAAATCTGGTGCAATACAAAGAAGCAACAGATGGCTTGGGTGGGTGATAGCGCACGTATATGTGGTTACATGCTCGTTTGGGTCGGTCGTTCCGTTGTATTTGGAGATTTCTGGCATACGAAATTTTTTGGGTATCGGTTTCGGAGCCGTGCTCGGTGGAAAAGATTTTTTTACGAACTTTTCGGAATCTAGGCCTTTTAATATCGGGGGTGCTCCTGGGATTTGATCCATCCTGGAGTTGTACGTTTCCATCTTCTTATTATTTGCCTCGGTTTTCTTCTCTCCAAATTCTATTTGTTTAGTTAGTTCTTCGAGCATCTTCGTAATTTCGGGGTTTGCCCCCGATTCACACTCATTCAACCCTCCTAAAACCGATCCATCCCTATTGGTAATTTCCTGGAAAGGGCCAAGCTCAACCTTGTTCGAGATTTGGCTTCGGTTTTGTAACTGAGCTATCGCTGCCTGTTGGGCTTGCAACATCTCGAAGATCATTTGGAGGCTGATCCCGTCCCTTTCATCGTTTTGGAGATTTTGTGTCACCGATCGAGTTCCCCTATGAATGCTATTTGAGGGGCCGGTAAGCTAATCTGCATCAACTGACACTTGAGAATTAGCATCGATTGGAATTTCGACACCGGGCGCTATATTATTATTTTCGCCTTGATGATCTAACTCATTATCAACGTGTAGAGGTGTCGATTGAGAGTTTGACATTTCCGTATTGCAACCTAGAATCAGAAACACTTCATAGAGCAAGTGTGAAACAATGCGTGTGACAAAAAGTTGTATCAAATATCCACTATTATCCTTAGCCCCTCGGTGGGCGCCAAATTGTTTACCCTAAATTTCGGATAACAATTGAATTTATACGTGTTTTTAAGGATATGTGGCCTAATTTGGTACAAATGACGAATAATGTAGCGAAAATTGTATTATGGCGAATATCTTCAAGGAAACCAAATTCTTATATTATTCATCATTTGTATCAAATTAGGCCACATATCTTTAAAACCACGTATAAATCCAATTGTTATCCACTACTAAAAATCAGGTAAAAAGCGACCGGAAAAAGCGACCAAAGTTGGTCCCTATATGCCAAAAAGCGACCAAAAAGCGACCACAATGGTCTGGTCACCATTTAGTTGGTCCCTTTTCAATAGCGACCAAAGTTGGTCGCCAATTTCAAAATACAAAAAATTAAAATCTGCTCATCAGCGACCACAGTTGGTCGCTCCTTTGGTATTTTAAATTTTTTGTATTTCTAAAATAGCGACCAAAGTTGGTCGCTATTTGAGAAATACAGAAAATTTAAAATACCAAGGTAGCGACCAACTTTGGTCGCTTATTCAGTATTTTTAAATTTCTGTATTTTCAAAATAGTGACCAACTTTGGTCGCTATTTGAGAAATACATAAAATTAAAAATACTTAATAAGCGACCAAAGTTGGTCGCTTTTACAGATTTTAATTTTTTTTTTTTTTAAATTTGCGACCAACTTTGGTCGCTATTTGCAGAATTAGTTTTTTTTTAAGCAAAATAGCGACCAACTGGCGACCAAAGTTGGTCGCTTTTGTTGGTATATTTTTTCAAGAAACTGGCTGTTTTGCCAGCCACACCCCCTGTCAGTTTTACCAAATTCCTAAAATATGCATTGAAACCATTAAAACAACAACAACAACAAGAACTACTACATCAAACAACAACGATACTAACAACTACAATAAACAACACATTAAACAACAATATTAAACAACAATAAGGTTTAAAGTTCAAATGAACTTATGCATTATATAAGTTGTTATTACAATTCAAAGTCAACTCATATCTACATCATCATCGCCATCGCCGGATGAAATGCCATCATCAGACTGACCATCCGGCGATGGTTCCCGTGATCGGGGAATAGGAAAAGCGCCAGAAGCCAAGAGAGATTTGATCTGCTCTTGTAGAGCAGCAAACTGTTTATCTCTAAGTTTATCTTTCTTCTTCTCTCTTGCTTCTCTCTCCTTCTCTCTTTGCTTTGAAGCT